>VMKM01003577.1:0-33228 GCA_008360985.2 Macquaria ambigua | reverse complement strand
TATAACAATATATTATATATTATGTAAAATCTAAATGCACATATTCACATTAAACCAGTGTTTCTGGGATTGTCCTGGGGAAGACTCTTTGTCCACACCCCTTAGCCTGTTGGAGAGGCAAGGTATTACTTCCAGGTCATGTGATCCTTTGTCAGAAACAAGCAGAAAGGGAACGTCCCCCAGCTTGCATTTTTGCATTTTTTCCCTTTCCTTTTTTTTTTTTTGGTCTTGGGTTTAAGTGTCACAGTCTGACCCCTCCACGTTTCCAGAGTAGTGAAGGGTGTCACATTTCTTTTTAGGAGGCTGCTTCCACATAAGATGAACAGTTCAAGTATTTACTTTTTTTATTTTTTAGACCTTTTAGTAGCTGGATTGACCATTCATTGCTTTTTAACTCATTATAGATTTCACACAGACATGAAACAGATAGTATCATCATCCTGCCTGCTCGGCAAACTTGTTTCCTCTAATCTCTGATGCAATTTGAAGACATAGACATAAAATGAAACAGCGCAAATTACTTAAGATATTGACGACTGTGTGAAAATCCTTGATTTTGATTTAAGTTTGAAGCATATAACCAGCTGTTCAGATCATTGAAACTAATTCTCCAATGGTTGCTGTTTTTGTTAAATGTATCTATGCCATCAGTCATTGCTCTTTATGACCATGGGATTGCTGCTGTCGATATTTCTTACATATATTTGCTCATGTTGTATTATGTTTAGGCTGCAACTAACTATTATTTTCATTATCAATTAATCAGACGAATATTTTCTGTGAAACATGCCCATCACAACTTCCCAGAGCTCAAGGTGACGTGTTTAGATGCCTTGTTTTGTCCTATCAACAGTGTAAAACCCAATGATATTCTGTTCACTGTCAGACTAAGAAAACCAGCAAATATTCATATTTGAGAAGCTGAAATCAGTGAATTTGGGGCATTTTTGCTTAAAAAATGATGTAAATTGATTGTAGTAAGTCAAAGTGAATGTAGTCTATCTGCAGCAAACTTAATGTTTCTGATGCAAAAGATGAATTTAATCTTGAGATCATTTGTCAGTGAATCCAAACAAAATCCATTTTTTATTTTTCAGTCATGAAGCGCAAAATAACAGACTGCCCAGCTGGCTGTAACTTGTCTTAGTACATCAAAGTAGAGCAAGACTCATGTGTCCAGAGGAGGAAGTTGCAGCAACATTAGGGCCTTGGCTTGCTCAGCTGGACAGGATGTGGACACTGACACACACACACATACACATACACATACACATACACACACTCTCCCGCTCAGTGGTCTGCCTAGAAGGAAACTGGGAGGAACCGGAATTTCCGGATGAACCAATAAATCATGATCGTGTCCCTCTAATCTCAATTCAGACATATTTTTTACACCCGTCATCATGGTACATGTTGTAGAAGGTTATGCCGTCACAGTGGCACACGTGGTCTGTGCTATTATGTAGCTCACTGTGTGTATAGGGCTACAATTGCCGATTATTTTCATTATTGATTAATCTGCAGATACTTTTCAGTGTATTAATTGCTTCTATAAAAATGACACAAAGTAGTGAAAAAAAATGCTGATCACAACTTCCCAGATTCCAAGGTAACATCTTCAAATGTCTTGTTTTTGTCCGACCAACAGTCCATCCTCTCATTTGAGAAGCTGCACCCACAGAATGTTTGGCATCTTTTCAACTGTTTTGCCTGAAAATTAACTAAAACAATGAATTGGTTTATTAAAATAGTAGCTGTGTAAAATATTGAATATATTGTTATACTAATATTGCTTATGTGCTGCACACAAGTATAGTAAAAAATATTTGCTGATGCATTAATGGTTTCATTACCTTAGTAACATCAATAGCACACTCATGTTTAGATACAGCATCTTGGTAACCATGGTGAGACGTTAGTTATTTTTTTCTTACTATTATGTTAGGAAATGGAAAAAAAAACCCTCTGATTATCACTTTAACAGCATCAGACTATTAATGACAAATTAGTTTTGATGACCAAGCTCTCTCTCTTTCTCTGTGTGTGTGTGTGTGTGTGTGTGTGTGTGTGTGTGTGTGTGTGTGTGTGTGTGCGCGCGTTCCTGAGTAGAAGTTCATTGAGTTTGAGGACACGCATGAACAGGATAAGAAGGACCTGCAGAACCATGTGGACAGAATGGAGTCCCACTCCCGGCAACTGGAACTCAAGATCAAGAACTATGCAGACCAGAGTAAGCACAAACACACACACACACTTATATTCACATGCACGCATGTTTGCAAAAAGTGATCATTTATTACACCATGTAATTCTTCAGTCAACAGTCACTGTTCTGTATTATGTTATGGGGAAACATCCATTCATTGATTTTTAAATTAAATTATGTCTCAGCATGATTTTTTTATTTATCTGTCTGTTCCCATGTACCAGGCTATTCTGTTCTCCCTTCTGCTTTTGCCAGTTTTTACTCTCTTCATATAATCTTCCCCACTTGTTTGATGTCTCTCTCATGGCTTGTTACGCGTATACTTTCTCTCTCTGCACACACACTTACACAACCATACACACTCACACTCTCGTTCTCCCTCTTCGCGGGGGCAACAGTAATGGGATTATAGGATTTCTGTTATTCCCATCCTCCTAATGCGGCAGTGCATTACCGCCCATCTTATTGGTGGATTAAGGAATGGAGGGAAAGTGATTGGCTCTTACTGTCTGTCTTGTTGGAAATAGTGGATTCACACAATGACTGCTCCAGTATCTCGTGGCAAAGCAACACAGCTGGTTAAAGTGAATCACTAATTCACACAAAGCTGAATTTCTTCCATATCTCACTTTCAGCAGAAGCATTAACAAGGCAAACATAAGAAGCTCAGTGTTTGGTTTATTCTAGAAAATGAAATGTAAATAATTTTGTAATTGTAGTCCATTATCAGTCATAAGTAACTATTTCCCTTCTTTGGGAAAATGGAGATCCTTGAGTTTACACGCTCCACGCAACTAGTCAGTGGATTCAATCAGCCCTCTGCCACTCCCAGTGAACAGTAAATCATTCATTCATTACTGCATGTTGCAGCACCTGAGCGGATTGAGGCATCTAGGACAGAGTCCACAGCTAGGCCACAGTCAGTAAGAATAGCTCTGATTTTCTTTTTATTTTCACTTGCCCGGCAAGAGACCAATAATTTATGAGTTTTGTTTTGTATGTATGTAGTTTTATTTGTCACCGTTCTGCACTCCCATTAGGGACTTTTGAAACTCTCATTTCTATTAATTCATCTGCACCATCAGACTGAGGGGCCTCAGCATGTTCTACTGCATCGGTCAAGCAAAGGGCATCCAACAATCTAATGATGAAGATTTATACATAGACACACATCTCACCCTCTCGGCTTCCCAGCAGATTTATGACATTATAATAAATGGACCTTAATGGGTGATTATGCAGCTGCCACACAGATCAGGGAAATGACACTGTTGGCATTTCTATGGTGTTGTTTTATGTTGCATATCCTGTTAGAGTGAGAATTACAGAAAGGAAGGTAATGTTTTTGTGTCAGTGTTTAAACAGCTTTTTAGGTAAATAAATTATGAATTCATTCAATATCATTGCCTTAGTGTTCAGCTTCTCCACACAGTGATTTGTCGAATGTACAGTGCACATCACTAATACGAACACAGAGGAGAGGTTACTTCAGCTGTCTCCCCTGTGTGTAGCCTTTCTCACTTCACTTCATTACATGTCTCCACGAATTTGATGACTCATGATAGCAGGATTAAATCCCCCGGTAATGTCAAAATACACACACAGGCAAGACATCATCACACAACATGCAGAAGCTTTAGCTGCTGTAATTGATAGTACCCAGGCTTTATACTGTGTATCTGTCTGTAGCAGTAGCTCTCTGTGTGGCTTAAGATAGAGCTGACGCGCTAATAGGGGATTAGGTGTTTTTGTTACTTCATAAATCGGCCCAACATTGAAACCCATTTGAGTGAGATTACCCCCACCCCCACCCACACCCACCCCACCTAGTCCCAGTGCCTGCAAGTGGGATATGTACAGGGTTGTACTACAGTGAGGTACAATGAAGGTCTAAAAGTTTTAAATGAATAGTTCTGGCATTTCTCATGTCTGTACGGTAAATGTGAAGCTACCACCAGCAGCTAGTTAGCTTAGCTTAGCATAAAGACTGGAACCAGGGAAACCAGCAACTCTAAAGCTCACTATTTGACATATGTTATATGTCATATATAAAGTGTGAAAACAATATTTTGCTGTTTTACGGGCGGTTATATGCTGGACTATTTCTTGTCTCTGAGCAGTTGCAAATAGTGGAGACTCCAGCAAGTTGCTGCTCCCAGGCAGGAAGTAGTCTGGAACATAACTCCTGTAAAACAAATTGTAGTTTTTACACTTTGTACAACAAGATATAACCTGTTAATTACTGAGCTCTAGAGGTGCTGGTAGATAGAGTTTATAACCTTTGGACAGAGTCAGGCTAGCTGTTTCCCCGTTTCCAGTCTTTATGCTAAGCTAAGCTAACCAGCTCCTGGCAGTAGCTTCATATTTAGCGTACAGACATGAGAGTGATATCAATCTTCTCATCTAACTCTGGACAAGAAAGCGAATAAGCACATTTCACAAAATATCAAACCATTCCTTTAATTAATATCTCATATACACCTATAGCCTTGCTACATAGGTATTGTTTTATTGGTAAGGATTTTGTTTAGTTATAAATATAAATAGTTCTTAGACAAAGTATGATCGTTGACTTGCACCTTATAATTTGACTACCTTAAACTGAGCATGTGTTGTATTTTGTTTCAGTTGGCAGGTTAGAAGAACGTGAATTGGAGCTCAAGAAGGAATACAACTCCCTCCATCAGCGACACACAGAGGTGAGGGGGAGGGGAAGGAAGGAAAGAAGGAGATGTCGAGTTGTAATCATTAACAAGATTCATGACTAGTTTCCTCTGCGTCTTTTGTTTGACTTTTGCAGATGATCCATAATTATATGGAGCACGTAGAGAGGATCAAAATGCAGCAGATTAGTGAGACTTCAGAGTCGAGCACGGCCGGCCGAGTCAGGTAAGACCTCAACAGATAAGTTTGGTCGTGTGAGGATTTAAGTGCTGTGTATTGACCATACACGATATCCATTAAATTTGGGTTTAATTACATTGAACTACAGACTTTGGCTGATGTGAGGCGTCCGTATTTGTTTTGTTGTCAGACACTTTTGTATTAGTAAGTGCCAAGACGGACATATCGGAGCTTTCGATTTAATTACGATTTAAATGTTGACATGAACGCTATTTACAAGTCGGAAACTCGTAATTACGATAACTCTAATATGATATGAACGCTGCATAAGAAACACATGTGAAGCTCCTCAGGAAGAACCCTTTCTTTCATGGCACATAACACTATGGACAAACCTGTCAACAATGTTATGTGAACTTATAGAAGGTCTGATCTATGAGGGCTCGTAAAGCGTGCTTTCAGAATTATTTATCAAGAAGCATTTAGCTGTTTTTCACCTCTGCTTTTGTATCAACCTAACTGAAAGGGTAATTTTATCATGACATTTATTACGAGCACAAGTTTTAGATTACGTGTAGTTCAATTTTCTTCATGTTCTTGTTGTTTGCAGCGCTTATATAAAGTTAATCAGTTCAAAATTGTAAAAAAAAGTATCTGCAAATCAAACCACTGCTACAGCAAACACTTGCTGGGGGTTAACAAGGGCTCAACTGAGACAAGATCTGTGAATTGTGCCTCCGACAAAACATGATCAAAAATCTTATTTTTCTTGTCTCTCCAGGAGAGAGCGGCCTCTTTCTTTGGGGATCTTCCCATCATCTGGTGGGGTGTCTCTGCTGACTCCAGACCCCCAGGCCAGGACAGAGATTCTGGGCCCAGAGGGCTGGAGGTTCACTGACCAAACACAACCACGGTCCAACACTAGTCTCAAGGTAGGTGTGTGGATGGCACCTCCATGTGAACGTGTGGTGGAAAATAATGACTTATTCCAGGGTGATTTTTCTTCTGAATTAAGATGATCTTAAATGATTAAAGAATATTGTGCGGTCAAATCCCGTCATTATTCAGTCCACTATTTCTTTTTTCTCTTGCAGTTTATTTGATACCTGAATATTACCTGCTACCTGAACACTCGCGCCGTTTTAGCTGTTTGATCAAAATGAGTGTCAACAGTACACAGACATAAAAAAATGCATAAAATATGGAGAATGATATGATCGCTTTAATCCCATTTCCTGGCTGAGTGTTTCCAGCCCTCCGGCCAATGCTAGAAGATAGAGGAGTTTTGGCTTTGGATCCATTTAAAAATAGAGAGCCTTTGATAAGGCTCGGGCGTGTACGCAAATCTTAGTAGGCATCTGACAAGGCCATCTCTGTTTTCAGACATCCTCCTCTTTAGCCATTGATGAATATGCAAACTTGTTCCCCTGGTGCAGCAGTCAGAGGAGATCATTAAATATATCACATAAATATTCATAATAGCAGCAATTTTCTATTCGATGCAAATTATAATATTGAGCTTTATCATATGATGTGCATTTTCAGTGATTCAATTCATGTTAAACTGCTTAAAATACTACTGGCAACACAAGACATTCTTCTAACAGAGACATTATAATGGCTATGTTCTTTTAGCTAAAATAATCTATGAAACAGTCGTACTGGTATTCTTCAAATTGCTTTTGGTGTGTGGGTTATCTGTGGCAGTTAGGACCTGGAGGGTGACAATGTTAATTCATCCCACTGCTGCGTTTTTGTTAAAACTGGGACATCAGCTCTGTGGCGCGATGCATGATGGGAGTGATGCCGCTGTATGGCTCGTAGCCAGTCACTGAGGGAGAAAAAGGCTAGCTGGAATGTGATTGGTTCTTATGTAATCAGTGCTACAGGACGGTTATTGTTGAGCCATGGCCTTTTGAACACGAGCGGCTTTGATATGCAGACAGGCTCTTAGAGTTAAACAGAGGCATCGTATTTATTTATGGGGGTGGGTGGCATTTCAAGTGAAAAGGAACGACAGGTTAATAACGTGCATATGCCCGCATGCCAGCTATGATTTAATCTCCATCCACAATATAGTCATATAAGCGAGATGGGATAAAGGCGTCGAATAAAATACTATCTCTGGTTCGGCTGCATCGAGTTTGATTTTAAACTGTCCACCAATCTGACAAATGTATATTAGTACAAATAGCTAAATCGGTGGAGTACTCTTTTAAACAAATCAAAGTAGATATGTAATTGGTACAAAACATGGGAATAATATTTCAAAGAAAATACATGATTTTGTAAGCTTTTTAGGTACTGATGAAAAGATGAAACACTATAAATATATGTAATTTCCATAACTGATTAATAGTTTTACTTCTTTAATAAGTGAAAATACTAAACATTTGGCTGCCAGTATATAAATGCTAAGATTTGAAGCAGTTTGGTTAGGGCAGCAACTAATGATTACTGTCAGAAAATAGTGAAAAATACCCCTCACAATTTCGTACAGCCCAAAGTGACGTCATCAGATGTTTTTTTGCTTGAAAAATGACTCAAACTATTAACTGATTATCAAAATAGTTGCAGATTATTAATCAACTTATTGTTTTAGCTCTATAATTGTTAGCATTGGTCACTATTTTAAAAGTTATTTCATACACATATTTCATACAGGTACATTATATACAGAAAAAAAGATTAATTAACTTGATTAAAGATTATCTAGTGCTGTATTGCTTGTACACTACATACACACACACAGGCTTACCTGTATCTGCATACTTTGTCACCTACAATAGTACTTTTCCATTCACTTCACAGACATGCACACTTTGGCGTGTATGCATTTCTGCTGAACTGCTTCTGCACATGTGAGCTTCATTCTTACTCTTCCCAAACACAGTTGGACTTTGTCGACCCCCCTAAGGAAAGGGAGGGTAAGAGTGCGCAGGACTCTACTTGGGGGAATTCACTGGCAGATGACTGCAAGGTAGTTGGATGAGTGGCGGCTGGCGGAAGTGCCAGTGGCAGCAGCATGCCTGCATTGGCTGTGAACAGCACAGTGTTTGTGTTTTGCGTGTGTGTGGGCTTCAGTAGTCTCCTCCTCTATGCTGTTTCATCTTTTCAAAAGCGTCGCCTCTCACTTTGTGCATTTATAGACCCTCACTTCACAGACCACCTGTGCTAGATCGTGCTACATGCAACCATGTCCTGGGTGAAGGCTACATTGGGGTCTTTCAAAAAACAAAAAACAAAAAAGAGCACACAACAATCAGCTGTGTCACGAGTGGAATTGGTAAATTATTAATCTTTTAAAATCAATAACAGCGTGGTTGCATCGGGCCTGTTTTTCTTTTCAGTTAAAATGCATGAGTTTTACATCTCTTTGTATTTTTGCTTCATTCATGCAAATCTTCAACATAACAGTAGCATTTCTGATCACTCATTGTACAGTAACATCATACATTTAAAAAGCATTCTGTCTTTTAGTGCTGTAGTTGTGTAACATTAGATCTGATGTTGTCCAGTAGATTTATACTTTCAGTCTCTGTTCAGTTTCTTCTAAACTGTTTTTGAATCGTGTGTGGGTTTGTGTTGTGTTGTATGCTAGCGGGTAGAGTGGCAGCTCCCATTGTGGCCATGTTTAATTTCAGCTGATGTTGTGTGAAGCCCCCCCGCAAATCTGTGTAGCTGTGTGTGGACTTCCTTGTCTCTGTTTGTGTGCTAGCTCTGTGTTGCTCATGTGTTTTTTTTCCCTGTGCATCTGATTGGAAAGCTATACTCAATCCATCCACAACTTTGTTCAGTGTTTCAAGGTTCTTTCTTTTTTGGTGTTAATTCATAGTATTTCTTTTAGATTCCCTGATGGTTTCACGAGTTCCAGTTTCACAAAAACCTCTTCCCTGTAGCTTAATATTTCAAATTGTTGTCTTTAAGAGATTTAGAAGTAGATTTTCACTTAGAGATAATGACTGTGCTCTTGATCTACACAATACAAGAGCTGAGAGAAATTGGACTCTTGTGTCTTCTGTTATACTGCATGTGTAGTGTATGTAGTGATCTCTCTAGCTTGTGATTAGCACTTTCAACCTGTCCAACCATATTAACCTGTCAGACGATAAACTGTGTTGTTATGCTGTTGTGTTCTTTGTGGTCCGAATGTGCTCTGTGTATTTTTCTTTTTTCATTTTGGCTCTGGTTCATTTATGGGCTACTTGTCGTTTAGACTCTTGACTATGAATGGCTGTCTGTAAATATTGCTGTAAGTAAACCCCCTTTTCATTACAGGATGAGCTGTTGGACTTCACCGGCTCCAAGTCGGCCACACCAATGTCCACCACGGCCTCGGACATGGAGAGGGAAGATGGGAACAGTAAGAGCACGGAGGTGCAGGCTGCACCGGGGACCAGATCCATATCAGTGGGTAGGGTCAAACATCATGAAACTGCACTAGTTACTAGAATCACATTCATTAGTCATCCATTAGTCTTGGTCGCTGTCATGCATTTCTCTTTTTTGTTATATACAGGGTTTGGCATATAGTGTTTATGCTGTACAGGTGTCATAGAAGAAACCTTTTTTTGTTCTAATCTAAAAAAGTCCTTGTCTGATGCAAAACCTTGTAGATTTTTACTCACACACTGTACCCTTCCTTCTCTTTGGTATTTTGGCATGTGCTATGTCTATGACGCAGGTTTGCCTGAAAATGAGGACAACTCAGATGTGCAGGACATCATTGAGTCCACCCCTGAGCTGGACATGGCTCTCATTGGATACAAGCCCTGCAGGTAGCACAAAGAACACACTTTCAGGCCAGTTTTAAACAAAGTTTCACCAGGCAGCATTACATCACCTCCTGTTGTCATTGCTTTTCTAGTACCCCTACTAAAGGCATTGAGAACATGGCATTTGATCGCAATACAGACTCTCTCTTTGAAGAGCTGTCGTCTGCAGGCACTGGGCTCATAGGGGATGTGGATGAAGGGGCCGACCTGCTGGGTGAGTAAAAACTTTATCTTCATTGGAACAATGCAGCACTGAAACGGAATAATGTTGCAGAAATCCTGTCAGATCCTCTGAATACATTTCATCTGCATTGTGTTGGAACAGTCTGTATGAAATGTTTTGATTGAATTATGAATTGACTTAATGATTGTTCAAGTGAAAAAACCTTACTGACACGTGTCTTTCCCTGATACTAGAGTATTTACAATGCATAATGGGTTGTGTAAAAGCTCAGTTTCCAATGTTTTGCATGTTGAGTGAAGATTAAGCATATAAAGAGTTTTTGTGACAATTATACTTGTTTGTAATTGGCTGGTAGGTGGGTGTCTATTAAAATCATATTTTTTATTGAGGCATCTTAAGGACTTACGCCCTCTATCCTAAAAACACAAACACAAAAAAAAAAAAAAAATGCAGAATGCAATGTCTGGCCACTAACACAACCACCAACAATATCCACTTTCCTCAGCTGTAGAAGCTGCTGTTATTGTTAGGTTTCCTCAGGACTTCCTCCTAGCGGAAATCGTCACTACTTTATCAATAAAAGATACCTCTCTCTCAGAGGTAAAATGTGATTGGTCAGTTTTAATGTCATTCCCGAATGAAGCTTCTTTCAATTATAGAGGGACCACCAATCACAGAGCTTTAGAAACATTCAGATTTTAAAGATTTTGAGAAAATAAATAATATATATGAGAAGTAGTACTTTTTACAATTTGATTTTGATTGAGTCCTTATGGTTCCTTGCTGATGAAACTACAGGTAACCCTGGCAATGGTACTTAAGATATTTAAAATATTTAAACATTTAAAAATAGATGACAATTTTTATGCAACCTATCTTTTGTTTATTTAAGTGGTCAATGGTATAATAATACTCAGTAAGTCACTTTGAGGTGTCCTGATATAGAAAATAATAGACTCTATGGAGCAGACGTGACCCTTCCTCATGTTGTGGTGTTCTTTACCAAAGTTTATTGAAAAGATTACGTGACATCAAACAATTTCTCATAATGTAATCGACTACAACTGTTTATATTCTTTTATCAGTGAAATGTTCTACATACAAATGAACTGCATAATAACGATGAATATTTCTTATATCTGTAATCGCTGCTTTTCTGGGTTTTCTGGCTTTTCTGGTGTTTGGCTAGCAGCTGTTGTTCTACTGATAAAACTAGCGTTAAATTCATTGTAACTCCCAACACCTGCTGTTTGCTGCAATGCTACACCACTTGCTTTTCTTATATGCAGTGTTAGCCATCTACCCATGTTAACATCACCTCTCTCTCTCCCGTGTCTCATCCTCTGGCTTTTGTCCATAATCCCAGTGGAGTACTCTGGTGTGTATGACCTCAAACCTTTCCTTAGCTAAGCATTCTTCTGTAATGTCCCCTTGACCTCTACTCATTAGTCACTTTCTGCCATATCCGCCATCGTTGCAGCTCACAGCTTGTTCTTCATCATGTTTGATAACAGTTGACTTTTGACTACTTGTGACAAAGTTTGGTGCATGAATGATGGAGTTCAATGCTTCCTTTGTTGGCCTAACTGTTCTTTTTACAGCTTAAATTACTCATTTTTTCGCCCTTGTATTTTCCTGTTTTCTCTCTCTGTACTTCTGCAATTTTCGTATCTAAACTAGCTTTACAGACCCAACAGCATCTTTTGCTTGTGGAGTCAACAGCTACACGTTTAGCTCTGGCTCCATCATCATTTTGGTCATTCCACTGTCTCAAACTATATCCGCATTTCTTTCTCTCTCTCTCTCTTCCTTGCTCTTTCCGCCTGACTTGGATTGCATGGTTTTCTCAGACCTTAGTTTGATTGGTAAGACCCCACCCACTCTATCCATCCTTCTCCTGTCAGTCATGTGACATGTGCTGTGGGTTTTGTGTGTTGTGCTAGTTTCTTGTACTGTGAAACCTACACTAACAAATATCTAATCTCACTAGGAGAAATTTCACATGCCATGTAGTTCCTTGTTGGATTTTACATTAGTAAGAATAATCTACAGTGGTACATCTTAATCTGTAGTGCTAATGTAGTCACTGCTGCAGCTTGTTGTCAAATAGTTTTTTTATGTAATAAAATTCAAATTTTATCATCAATTCTGTTCAGGTATGGGCCGGGAAGTTGAAAATCTCATTCAGGAGAATTCACAACTGCTTGAGACAAAGTAAGTACAAAACGTAATGGTTTTTTGTGGCATAACTTTGATGTTAAAGCCCAGTGAAAACGTGTCAACAGTATTTTATTAGTATACTAAAATGTCCTTGCTCCCGTCCCTCCAGGAATGCTCTGAACGTGGTGAATAAAGACTTGATATTGAAGGTGGACGAGTTGACCTGTGAGAAGGAGATGTTGCAGGGAGAGCTGGAGGCTGTGCTGCAGGCCAAGACCAAGCTGGAGGACAAGAACAAAGAGCTGGAGGAGGAACTCAAAAAGTAAGTCAGCAGTCATAGCAGGAAGAAACTTACCAGTTTATTACTACTGTGCTTGTAAATTGTAAAATAACTGAACATAGCGACATGATTTTATTAAATGAAATGTATTTCCTGTATATCTTGCAAGTGTAACAAATGGTCTTTTCCAGAGTGCGACTGGAGGTGGAGGAAGTGAAACATAAAACTAAAGATGAAGAAGATGTGAGTCTTTTGCACAACAATGTCTGAGATTACAGACATATACAGTATGTAATACACATATAACTTGTTTGTCCTGTTTCTGCCAAGATGCAGCTCATTCCCATAACAATAAATGTATTCCTGTGTGGTCATGTGTGGGTTTAATTGTGTGCTACTTCAGAGCGACGTACCCACAGCCCAGAGGAAGCGCTTCACCAGAGTGGAAATGGCCAGAGTGCTGATGGAAAGGAACCAGTATAAAGAGAGACTGATGGAGTTGCAGGAAGCTGTGCGGTGGACAGAGATGATCAGGTACAGAACAAATGGCGGCAAATTTACACGTGCACACAGTCACGCTTTTGTTTACATTAAGGTTATTATTTTAAATTACCACACAGTGCTAAAGTCTTTCTAACTCATACCTAATATTTTCCACATACAAACTTAGAACATCCTCAACCTGCACTTGTGTGTCTTCAAACTGGCAACAGGTAACGTGATATCATCTTGTCCTCTTCTTTAGGGCCTCGAGAGAAAATCCAACACTCACAGAAAAAAAGAAATCCAGCATCTGGCAGTTGTAAGTCCTCCAAAATGTTTAACTAATATTTAAACTACCTTTGTCAGGGATTTAGTTTTGACGGCCTATTGAGGTCAACGCACATATTCCGAGTTAACTCCTGTGACATTTTCTCTCAAATATTCAAATACGTTTTTTTTTTCTCATCTTTTCCGGGATGTGCTATTGAATTGGCAGCATTAGGTAAAGATAGTTTAATAAACCTTCTCCCTGCCAAACCTCTCTCTTCCCCTTCGTTGACACAGAACTGCTCCTCCATTTCAAATGGATCCAACTTTGATGTGTCTTTATCCATGATATTTTCTCTCCGTGCAGTGCATCAGTTGTTGTTATCACAAACTGCTCAGACATGACTCTCCTTGTGCCCCCGGGCTTTCCTGTCTCCTGCCTGCTGTGTGCCTTTTTTTGATGTTTTCCTACTCTGTCTGCTCATAGGGAGCTAAAGAGGGACGGATTTCCCCCAGCAGCCTAAATACATGTACATGTTGTACCTGCAGATCAGTATGCTTTTTATTATAAGGAATTTTTTGATTTAGTAAAAGTATTATCTTCGTTTTATCAGGCTAATTTGATTAGACATCAAGAAAATATTGACCAAACAATTAAGCAGTAAGACATCAAGAAAATATTGACCAAACAATTAAGCAGTAAGCTACTAAAAAGTAAGTGTTGGGAAATAACAATGCATAAATTGCTGGAGACACATCAGTGTTCAGTCTGCTTAGATTTTAATGAAATATGTTAATATACAAGTAGCAAGGTTTTCCCCATCTTGGACAGGATGAGTCGAACACCATTCTAAAATAATGAATTAGACATTAAGATATTTTATTTGCTTTTCTTGAACTGTGATGTTTTTATCTGTCATATATTCTGCATATTTACACATGCTAAATGATTTAACTATGCATCATTTATACAGGGATATACTCTACTTAACTTTTCACAGATAGACTTTGCCTGGGTGTTGTTGTGTTTTTTTTTTTATTTTACACTGGTGCTAATTCCATCTTAGTCTCAGTCCCTAACACTACTAGGTAAAAGTGTAAAACTATCTGACTTTTTACTTAAGATATATATATATTTGGTGCTAAAGACACAACTTGGTTAGTACTTAGAAAGTATTGATTTTCAATATCCAGTCCCAGTTAAATGTCATAGGAAGTGCTCAACTCCCAGCATGCTTTATGTCACTGTACAGTAAATGTTGGTGGTGGTTCCTTGGTTTTCTGGTTGGTTGGTTGGTTGGTGACCCCCTACCTTGCTTTTTCCCCCGCACTCCTGTCTGCTTTGTTTCCCTCTTGGCTTTCTGTAACTTCGTCCCCTGCAGCTTCAGCAGACTGTTTAGCTCCTCCTCCAGTTCCGCTGCTATAAAGAAGGTGGAGCCCCAGTCCACCATGAAATACAACGCCCCGGGCAGCCTGGTGAAGAGGAGTAGCACCTTCTCCCAGTTCCCCACAGAGAAGTCCAAGACTTTTGACTTCCTCAATGAAGAGTGAGTAATGGAGTAAAGCGAGTTTGGTGTATTTTATCGAGGTGAACATGTTGAGGGACATGAAAAAGGTACAAAATGTGAAACTTAAATTGATACAAATTTAAAAACCGTAGAAATAAGTGGGAAATTTGGGTTTGATGGGTTTCATCATGACTCATTCCAAAAATATCTGTAGGAATATTATTTTCACCTAATGGCTTGCAATAATGTACGTAATGTATCTGTAAGCTGATCACATTTCTCTCTCTTTGCTCTTGTAGAAAGGACCAGTGCAGTTCACCATCGCGTAAAGAGCAGAAGAGAGCCCAGTACAGACAAGTCAAAGCCCACATGCAGAAGGAGGACGGACGAGTCACTGCACACGGCTGGAGCCTGCCCAGCAAATACAAGGTAGGACATGGAGGTTTGAATTGGAATCGAGTTGGAGGAAATATGGCTGTTTATTCATTAGATCAGTGATGATGATCAAGACTGTCAATTTTAATTTTGTTCAGTTAACTTTGCCACACTCTTTTGAAGAAAACATTAATTTAAATTGTCCACCAGATGGCGCTCAACCTCATGAGATTAGACATAAAATAAGGTACCAGTGAAACAGTGTGAAAATGAACCTTGTAAATGTTAAGGTGCAGTTGTAAACATTCTGGGACTGACTTAAAAATGTTTAGTTTTCATTTAATTTACTCATGAACCTAGCTGTCATTTCTTTCTTCTGTGCTCTATGTTCATGTTCATGCAAGAAAATGTCACTTATTGTCACTTACTGCATTCCACAAAGATCAGGGCATTTTAAAGTCTGCCACTGTGGGCCCCCCTTTTACAAAGAAATAACCCAAAGAACTTTTCGCAACAACTCCAAGATGTTTTCCGTAACCCTGTCGCTACTGCAGATGGTAAAGCCTGCATCCTATGCATGTGCTGGTTGTACCCCAACAGGTGGCCAACGGTGGACAGGTGGAGAACAAAATGAACTTACCCGTACCAGTATACTTGAGACCTCTGGATCAGAAAGATGCTTCTATGAAGGTACATAAGTCAACAACTAGATAACACTTGAATACAAGCAGCATACTATCTTCCATTTTGTACATTTCCTTAAATTCTGAAGAAAATTAGATATTTATAATATGCTCTCTGTCTCTGTTCCCCAGCTGTGGTGTGGTGCAGGGGTCAACCTGTCTGGGGGAAGGACATTACCCACATCAGAGCTCACTAAGCAAACGAAGGGGTCTCAGAGTAGCCTGGACCAGTTGGAGCAAGAGAGTAAGGTAAGAATAAGTAATGTAAGGAAGAGGTTATCCTTTCAGGTTTTTTGTATTATTATAATGGTATTGCACTCTGCAAGTCCAGTGAGTTCAGGAAACTTTGGTTTAAATTCTGTCGAGACTGTTGGCTGATTGTGTGTTGTCCGTCAGGATCAGGAGAAAGGGGAGCAGGAGAAGGAGTTGGTCCTTCAGGACGAGATCTCCAGTAGGGTGTGGGTGTGCACCAGCACCCACTCCTCCACCAAGGTTATGGTGCTGGACGCCAGTCAGCCCTCTGACCTACTTGACAGCTTCTACGCCTGCAACACCCACGTCGTCTGCATTGCCAGTGTGCCAGGTAGGCTGAGTGGTCACATTGTTTGTTTGTGTGGGTTGCGTTCCTTTGCCTTTGTCATCCATGACTGCATCCTTTCTTTCCTATTCTACCAGCTCTGAATTTTGACTGTAGGTTTGTTTGTGTTGTTTTTTCAGGTGTGTTGGAGACCGATTATCCGGCAGGTGAGGAGGTACCCCAAGACCTGGAGGCTAGCCAAGGTGACGGGGTGTCACTGGCTGGCAGTGTGGCCAGTGTGGGCTCAACAGGCAGCGATGGTGCCATGGCAGCAGAGGGGACAACCGCCGTCCCCCAGACGGCCGGCTCAGGTGTAACTGACCAGCCGGCTGAGCACAGCGGCATCTCTGGCCCAGGTAGTTCTCTGCTGAGAAAATACTTTGACAGAATATGTCCTTATTTGTTTTACAGCCATACTAGCATCGAACACAGTGGGGGCCACTAGCTACAACTTAAGGATCCAGCAGGGGCCTGTATCACAAAGTCATATTTGTGAGTTGGCTAGCTAGCTATCACTATCACGAAGCTGGCTCACTTTTAATTGAAGTAGATATCCTCCTCCGGAGCAGATTAACTACTTCAGAGGATCAGATGAAAACCTGCAAACATCTTGACTAATGACCAATCAGCTTACTGGAAAAATGTAATTTATTTACATTCTTACAGGATCCCGACATGGACAAAGGGACTGAGTTTACAACAAAGTGACAAGTAATAAAGAGAAAATTTGAGAGTAGAGTTACTTTCATTTCCATGATAATTATGTCAGAGACACAAGAAATGTTATTTTACAACTATGTGTCCACTCTGGTTTTAAAACATGATACTGTAGCTGCTGAGACTGTCAACATCAAGACCCCTAGATACTTCACTCCTCCCAACCCAATGATCAGGGACAATCTACCCTTTTCCCTGCACAGACAGTTACTGTATATCCCTGTGTGTTGAAATCTCCACCCAAACCTTCCTGTATCATTCACTGACCCTCTGATTAACCCTGTGATCCACAATGCCCACAGTTGAGCTGTCCAGAGAGACCAGTCCAGCGGGAGACGGCGTTCCTACGGCGGAAGAGGCAACGGAAGCGACGGAGGCTAACGCTGGTGTGGGTGAAGAAGGAGAGGAGGACCAGGGAGCGGATCAAAACCAGCCAGGAATCTACACGGAGCACGTCTTCACCGACCCACTGGGGGTGGGACCCACCGACTCCTCTCCTGCTGACACACAGAGGTGAGCAATAATGTTCTAGATGATCACTTCTAAAATTGTAGGGTGTTTTAGGAAACGCTAAGATATGCAGAGGTAAGGTTCCCTTTTTTCTTAAAAGGTTTTCGAGGTGCAAATCGCAATGATGAAAAATAATGTTCTGCCCGATGTGAAAGTCGAGCAACACCTTGTTTTGATTTGAATGTTTTAACAATTCTACAGTACAAACACGCCCTCAAAAACCAAACTTAGCTACAGTAGCTAATGATCAGCTGGCCTTTATGAAGTCCGTAGTGTCACGTCGTCTCTACTTTTTTGACATGTCAGCTTTGTCAACATCTTACCTTCTAAAAAGAGATGCTGTGCCTGAACCACAGAAATCGTATATAGTCAGCTGTTATATATACAAAACAAAATTTCAGTCTAAAATTAGAGTATGCCTTCCCCTGCTAGGCATTACAAAATAAAAACAGCTTTAGCTTACAGAAGAAATGTTGATAAGAACAACTCTGGTAACATTGATATAAATTATATTTAAATAAGTCTGCCTTTGACACAAGTTGTTTTTATGAAGGGTGCATCTGAAAAACTGTTGAATCCTCTGCCTTCTGTGATCCAGGGGCTGCGGGCAGGATGGCGTGACTTCCTTGCCAGACAACTCTGACCCATCTGAGGGGGAAGTCCTGAGGATGAGCAGCGCCCTCCCCACCATGTGGCTGGGCGCTCAGAATGGATGGTGAGCAGGGCAACAGCCACTAGAGGGTGCTGTTAGTGCAGCAGCAACACATACGGGTTTTTTTTTATCACACACCTTTCATTATGATCCACTCCACATAAGCCAGTATTGCACGCTGATCAGCCTTTCTTCACCTCTCTGTCTCTCTCTCTCTAAAGTCTGTACGTCCACTCATCTGTGGCTCGATGGAGGAAGTGTCTCCATGCCATCAAGCTGAAAGACTCCATCCTCAGCATAGTGTGAGTGCAAAGTTGGCTGTGTAGTCATTCAAGGACACGCACATGCAGCAAAAAATACATTTAAACCCACAGGGAAAAAAATGTGTGAAAAAGTGTCGTATCTCTTGTTACAGGCATGTTAAAGGGAGAGTCCTGGTAGCTTTGGCTGATGGGACGTTAGCAATTTTCCACAGAGGCATTGGTAAGTCTGTGAGTTAGCGCTCTTGGTAGTTAAGGAAGTTAGTTAGCATGTTTTTTTATAGTATTTACACTGTTGGAGGTATTTTTGTCAAACCCTCTGATGGCCATTTTATGCCACAAAGATCATCAGTTCTCAAGTCTCTTTGCTTCTCCCAAGCAGACGGTCAGTGGGATTTAACCAACTACCACCTGTTGGATCTGGGCCGGCCCCACCACTCTATCCGCTGTATGACCGTAGTCCATGACAAGGTGTGGTGCGGTTACAGGAACAAGATCTACGTCATCCAGCCTAAGGCCATGAGGATAGAGGTACAGCTGTCGCTATATTCAACAAATGTGATGTCACTGAAATGAGTTTTCCTTTCCAGTCAGCCACAACCTATTAAACCTTATTGTAATATTGTATAACCTTTATCTAAAATCCTACATTTAACATATCCACAATATTCCAACATCACATCTTCTCACTCTGTCACGACTGAGCAGAAGTCGTTTGACGCTCATCCTCGCAAGGAGAGTCAGGTGCGGCAGCTGGCCTGGGTCGGAGACGGTATCTGGGTCTCCATCCGTCTGGATTCAACTCTGCGCTTGTTTCACGCCCACACCTACCAGCACCTCCAGGATGTGGACATTGAGCCCTACGTCAGCAAGATGTTGGGTATGCATGCTTTTCTCTGCCTACCAACTAGTCACTTTTCTTAGAAATCCTTATCTCTTCTCTGACCGGAACATTGGTTTTTACTTTTATGGCAAATTATCACTGACTAGAGTTTCTGTATGACAGAAGATTAAAAGCTGTCTAAGGTGGCATACATACAGTATTATGCAGTGCAGTAGCCTGATAACATTTTGAGACCATTATCTGTATATGTTAGGTAGATACTGAACTGCTTCCCCCAGATCTTTTGCACGTGGATTGAAACGGCAAACAAGTGTGTGTTCTGTGTGTGTTGCAGGTACGGGTAAACTGGGCTTCTCGTTTGTGAGAATCACAGCTCTGATGGTGTCCTGCAGCCGACTGTGGGTGGGGACAGGAAACGGCGTCATCATCTCCATCCCGCTGTCTGAAGGTATCACACACTCGATAACATTTGAATATACTCATTCGCTTTTCTTATGAAGCTCCCTATATGAAGTCACTGCGCCCGACCAACAAATAGTCCAGCACGTAGCCCCCTGTAAAACCACAACTTGTCGTTTTTACTCTTTGGTGTGTGGATGGATGTTAATTAGTGAGCTTTAGAAGTGTCAGCAGGCGAATTTTGTTATCTTTGAACAGAGCAAGACTAGCTGTTTCCACCGGTTTCCAGTCTTTGTGCTAAGCTAAGCTAACTGGCTGCTGGTGATGTCTTCATATTTAGCATACAAACATGACAGTGGTATCAATCATCTAATTCTTAGCTCTAAAGAAAATTTCACTTTGGTGTATGCTTAAACCAAAATATAGTTAGTTATAGTTTTGGAAACAAGTGGCTTGCTCTTATCGAACTCATATCCCCCTCTGCCCCCTCCTCCACTTCCTCTTTTGCATTCCAGCTCTGCTTTAGCCTTTAGCAAGTCACAGACCCTCAGCATGGACACTCTGAGGTGCCTCAGGGATGATTCACCATCATACTGTACATAAGCTCTCTATTTCTCTTTCTCTCTGCCGTTTTAACCTGTCTTTAAATCCTGGCTGCCATACATCCTCTCTGCATCTCTCAACGATTGACAATGCAGCAATTGTTACCATCCAGACGCTACTTGTTGAATAAAAGACAATCAGGTTGCCATGGATACAGGTCTCACAGTCCCTGTGTAATTAACACGACACCGTTTGGCAGGTTCATACTGCGAAACTCTTCTGTTAGTTAGAATTGAGGAATGCGGCTCTCTTTCAAATATTGAAACTATTTTGAGAATGTAAGCTAGTTTTCTCATCTGGTAACTGAGATCTTCAGCCCTTGTCTCCACATTCTTCCTTTTCCTTTTTTTCTCTTTTCTGTTTGCTTCTTCTTTTCTGACATGGGGTGTGAGTATGTGAGAAAGTGTTGAAGAGCCAGGTCCTCTTTCTGTTTAACCTTTAGCTTCACTCCCATGGGCTCCACTCGGTGGTCAGCAGCATAGCGCTCTCCTTTGGCATGCGCGTCTCACTTTGTTTATGCTTTCAAAAACAACGAGAGCAAACACACTCCTCTGTTGTCAGTGATGTTGAACCCACAGACTGTGCGCAGGCCATCTCTGCTCATAACCCTGCTTTGTCTAGTTTTCTGGATGGGAAATCAGTTTCACACTCTGTTGTGTAAAAGTGTGTCTTGCGAGTGTGTGTGCGTCAGTGAGCCATTAACACTGATCTTTTTTTGGTATATTTCCTGCTCTCAACCTGATGTCAGAGACTGCGATTTGATCGTCTCACCCATGACCTCACCTTTTGCCTTGTGCACAGTACCCTTCACCCCCAGCTGGCCTTGTTTGCATACAGGTCTTGTTTCGTTTCTCATTTCTTATTCCTTCATCTGCTTATTTATTTATCATTTTGCGCACAAGACTTGTTTTGAAGTCTCTGTCTTCCCTGCTTTAATACAGCACAGCAAAATAGACAAATGAAATGAGACATTTTTGTACAAATCCAAGACAATATGCACATTGTGACGTCAATTGCTTTTATTAATTTGTTTATTTCTTATTCTGCAGCCAACAAGACAACGGGAATAGTGCCAAATCGGCCCGGCAGTGCTGTACGGGTTTACGGTGATGACAGTTCAGACTGCGCCATGCCAGGCAGCTTCGTGCCATACTGCTCCATGGCCCACGCCCAGCTGTGTTTCCACGGACATCGAGATGCTGTCAAGTTTTTTGTCACCGTGCCAGGTAAGAGACAAGTGCAGACAAACTAAAACGAGGGTCTAAGTATATAGGGTGTCATATTTTGTACAGATTGTGAAGCCCCCTGAGGCAAATTTGTGATTTGTGATATTTGGCTATATAAATAAAATTGACTTGACTTGTGACTTCTGAAGTGGCAGAAATGGTGACAAATGCAGCAAAATGAATAGCTATCAACCAATGAAACTTGCCAGCCAACTTTTGATGTTTCATAGATGAGAAAATAATCAGCAATTGATAATGAAAACAATTGTTAGTTGCAGCCCAACAGTTATACATCTTTATTATGGTCCACTTTGCGGCAGCTTCTTCCTGATTACAGCGTCCACAAAGTTTTTTTTTTTTCTCTGTTCCCATTACTGTAAACAAAAAAATGTTTTTTCACTCTTGGTCACAGGTCAGGCGATGCCCCCTCCAGGCAGTGCAGATTCAGGCTCTGATGATCCTGCATCTGAATCCTCTGACACAGCGACCTCTGAGCCCAAAACATACCTGGTCATGAGTGGAGGCGAAGGCTACATTGACTTCAGAATGGGTGAGTATACCACAGCACTGGTACCATTGACAAAGCACAGAGGTAGTGCAAAATGTTTTCACTTAGGTGGAGACAGGAAGCGTTCATGTTTCCCCTCCTAATATTAAAAGTTGTATTTGAATCCACATGGAAAGTAATATATACTATACTTAAAACTGCTTAAACGGGTCCAAAATGGCTCATTGTCTCCACTGTGACCCACCTGCTGCGCTGTTTGTTTGACTTGTCGTCTTCCTCCTCAGGTGATGAAGGCGGTGAGTTGGACGGTTTATCAGAGCCAACAGCCAGTCAGCAGTCGGCACCTACCAAGGCCGAGCAGAGCCACCTCATCGTCTGGCAGGTCACAACCTCTCATGATTGAAAAAGAAAATAATCACAGACTGTTGGGCCGCCAACCAACCCCCGCATGCCCTTCTCGAAGTTTTTAATTTGATATTACTGATTGTTCTTAATGCCTGAGTAGTTGACTACTTTGTAAAAAAAAACAATTATTTTTAGTCCATGTTTTGTACAGTTTATTCTTTATGAATTTTGAAATAGGTAAGGTTTATGTTAAAGAATACGTCCAAGGGTCCAAGTGTTCCCTTCAGCTGGGTTGCGTGTTGGAAAAGCTGGCGCACTGAGGAAAAAGGCGACTAAAGGTGTTAGTTTGATCAGGTAATGTACGGACGTTGTTTGTCTCCCAAATGTTAAAAAGTGTTTGTGAAAGATAAAAGGGAAAGGAGCAGGAAGCTTTGAGTTGAACTGAAGTATATTTTGTATTACACACATAAGACTTTTACATTTGTAAACCACATGTCTGTACGTGTGTGAGCATCAGGTGTGTGTAGGCATTCACTGAAGTCTTTCCTGTGTTGAGCATTTTTGTTATCTTCACCATCAGAGCTAGGTGTCAAAATGTATACAGAATTTCAAAAGGTTCTTTGAATGTGTTTCTGAGGCTGATTACTCCACTGTGTTGTCTGATTATTAGAAAAGCAGTTTGCACGTACCAGTGGTAAATTAAATGTGCTTTCATTCAGCAAAAGCTGTAGGATGTACATTGCTTGAGAAGGTTGTATTAATATTGAATGACACAGAGCCCTATTTGCCACAGGTTTATGTTTTGTGATATGAATAATGTCTAAGCAGTTTGGGTACTTAAAGGCTTCCTGTTAATAGAAGAACCAGCTTACTGCACTGTAGGTTAGCATTAGCCTGCATGGGGAAATCCTGTATCCTCATCCAAGTGTGTGTGTGCGAGTCTGTGTGTGTGCGTGCGTGCGTGCCTGCTTGGATGTTTTAAAGCTAAACCCCCCGTCTGTTGTGTGAGGAAAGTCTGCCTCTGCCACCAGCGTGGTGCTTCCTGTGTGCTTCAGCTCATTGGCACTTTAAAATGTTACATGTTGGCCGCTTGAGGTTTGGAAGAACACCCATGGTACACTACACTACACTATACTATGTGCTAATTGCGTGAAGGGAGCAAAATGTACAAATATATCTAGCGAGTTGTCACCCCAGTAACCAAAGGACGAAAGAACAATTTATTTTCATCTCTTCCAACTTTAAACGTCTTGTGAGTCTAATAATTTGAGGGTATACATGTGTATTTTCAGGGTGTCATCTTATTGGGAAATAAGCTTGAATAAGGGAATCTGACTAAAAATAACATTTTTGTTTGGCACCTTTTAATGGACATGCACTAAAGAGAGTCTCTCTTGATTGCTTCATCATTCCTTGTTTTGTTGTTACAAATACATTTGAAGACCTGGAAGGCAATTATTGTCATTATTTTATTTGTTGTTATTTTGGGCATCATGCGTGTTTTGTACTCATGTGTGAGACACTTTTATTAAGTAATGAGTATTTCGATGATTACTGTAACATGATTACTGTAACCAGGATACCAAGCAGGTGTTTTTAATTTGTTTTTATATCTCAAAAGTTGGGCCAAGATTGGTCTTCAGTCCATTTCAAAAAAGTATCTTTATATTGTGTTTTTGCCATTCAAGTATTTATTTCCTTTTGTTATCGAGCCTATCTTGGTTCAGAATGTAACTTTCTACATGAGCAAAATATAATAGGAGGCTATTGTAAAACAAAATAGTCCAATGAGTTTGCGTGATTGTTAATAATGGTTAAATAAAAGACATTAATGTAATCATGTTGGAAATTTTTGACAAACCATGCGATCAAAGTGTGCAAACAATAACTTGGTGGTTTTCAAACAACACATCCATGTACTAAGCTATGCATGTTTTTTTTAAGAGAACACTGCTATGTTTTCAGCTAAATCTCTGTTTATTGCCACCGTTTTGGGTGGGGTGGATGTCTATATGTGTGTTTGTGTGTACAGTACGTGTGTACATGTAGGAGTTTGAACGCAAGACACATTTGTCAGTGTGTGTTTGATTTTGCAAATGTGCGGTGTATGTGTGCTCACCGTATGTCCATCTGTAATAACCCAGAGACTGGTCACATTTACCCGATGTACTGGGCTTCTCTGGATGCCATGACGGTGGTTCCTCCTGGTCAATGTTTGCTAAAACAGCATCATAGCCTTATTTTTAACAATCTATTAAACTCAGTTTCATGGAGAGGTTTCTGTTATCACGTGTCTCATTTTTATTAAATTCATTTATGCTATTTTTTTTCACACTGAAAGGTGTCGCAAAGTATGTTGAAGGCCCTGAAAACACATTGTCTCAATCAGCCTCTTACTGTTTTTTTTTCTCATGAGAGGTTTTTGTATTTCTTTTTTCCCCTGTGTTATTCTCGCTGGTTTGAAGTGGGCGGGGCTCCATTGGGAAAAGGTGATGTCATGTACTTCCGTGCACCAATCAGAATTCAGCAACATTTGAATCAGAATCTGATTCTGGTTGGGTCGCTGTCAACACCCACACCATCCCGATGAAGCAGACTAACTGAGTTTTTGAGAGTTAAAACTCTTAATAAATAAAACCCAAAGATGTTTTTTTTTTTTTTAACTTTGGTTGTTGCTTATTTTATAATTGACCCATATTACCACCAGATGGCACTGTAGGGTTATTTTCCCAAATAGGCTGAAGTGTCCTCTCAGTTCCACAGCGGTCATATTCAAATATAGTTTTCATCTCCGGTAACAAAAGACATAACGCCTTTTGTATAATGTCAGAGGCTTTATTGAAGCTTTTATTAACCTGTGCTTTATTCCATCATCCTGCGAACAACTGCATGAGATTTTTAGGTTGCAGAACAACCGAAGAATAAGTGTAATGAAAAAACTGTTAATCCCTTCGATATATTCAAATAATATCCTCAGTGTGCATGTCTGCATTTGCTCAAAGAAGAAAGGCTCGTTGATGCTTAAGGAAACACTGCTGCTGAATGTAAAGTGGCAACACAAACATATTTTCCTAGTCAGATACACTCTGTTCGTGTGGTCTTTTCCTCGGCCAGTAGGAGGCGGTGCTGTTCAATGCTTCTGTAGGATGCAGCATCACCACACATAACAATTTCCATGAAATTACATCACAGGGTAAAGCCCACCTCCCACCTCCATCTCTCTCTTTGTCCCTCCGCCCCACCTCATCCACTCCTCCTCCTTATAAGCCATGCGGGGGCTGACAGCGAGGCCCGCACACACATACAAAGAGGTTTCTGACGTCACAGAGTGTGTTGTAGCCCAGACAGGGGATTCTTGAGACTGTAACATGCCAGACTTGTGCTGCATTACAGCTGAGATGCTGCAAAAGAAGAAGTGATCCCAACTTTCTGTGTCAGAGCTGCAGCAAAAAGTACTTTCAACATCAGATAAAGAAATGTTTAGTCATGATGATGAAGGAAGTGTGTGTGTTAAACTGTCACGCACCTGCGATACAAAGTGTGCTTGAATTTGGCTCATTTTATGGTGACAGAAATGCAAAATGCTGTCTATACTACTCTGGATAAACTTAATCAAGCACAATGAGAGAGAAAGAGAGAACCAAGTGTGTAAGGCCAATGGATTAACAATATGTATAATAATAATAATAAACTTTATTTTAAAGCACCTTTCATACACATAATGCAGCTCAAAGAGCTTTACAAATTAAAAAAGAATTTAAATGACATTTTTGTACTGCTTCCATTTACCAGCATCTCTCATTAGTTTTAAATATGGATGCATTACATATTTTCTTTTTCTGAATAACCAAGACTATTTGAAAAGGAAGATGTATTTGATGTGAATAGTTGCGTTCAGGATTTATGATGGATTATATGCATGTTGAATTTAGGTTCGCCCAGAATAAATTGTTACAAAATGCAACAGTTATCCAACTAATCAGTGACATCTGGGAGGAACTACAGGAACTATGGGCTTACAACAGCCTCATAACCAATAAATAAAATAGGCAAAAATTGATAAAGTAAAACAACAAAGATTTACTCAAAGTAGCTTTTACTCCTCAGATTCATTGGCAGAGAATTCCACAGTTTAGAGGACAAACACGAATCAGAGGGATTTCAACTCTGATCAGTGATTTACCTTCAGGGATAAACAGAATAATCAGGAAATTTAGGTTTCTGTGTCGTGCTCACTAGGCTCATTGTTTAGCATGGAGCTTGACTGGGACATAGATGACAGTAAAATAAACCCAATAGGGCCCATTATGTGGAGGCAGGGTTCAGCTGTTACGTAACATCCCCAGCTGCCTTCTCTGTCTCTCTGTCCTTCTCTGCTTCATGGAAGTCAATCCCAAGGTCAAATCTTTTGAGGTGCTTTGTTCTCTGTTAATTAATTATCGGTGATCACAGAGTGTTCTTCCTTAGTTTGATGAAACCTGCTGGTGTTTTCTTTGGGGGCTGTTTGATGTGAAAGTCTTCACCTGTGCTTGTTATGCTGATATTCAGCCCAGAGAAGAACTTCAGAGAAGGGAAGACAAGGACAGAACATTTTCAGAAAGGAAGAGAACAAGGGCTGCTTTTATAACACATTTTTTTCTTTTGTGTATTAGCCCCATAACATGTTATATGCTTATGAAATGGTTACTTATGAAAGCTTTCATTAAGTGCAATTCATAGATGTGATAGTTGCAATACTTAAGAAAATGCCTGGAGTGAAAAATATAGCAGTGGCGAGGAGAGAGGGGAAGAGATGCATCTGCTGCATACTATCAGGACTCCCACCCTGTTAAGTAGTTCAGTTGAAAGGCTTGGTAAACAAGAAGAGGTGTGTGTGTTTGCATGTGTGTATGTGTCTGCATCAGCACACTTTTTGCACGTGTGGGAGTGTTTTTTATATATTCTTTCCATTATTTATCCGATTCCAAAGCGTGTTTCTCTCTGCAGGCCTGTGGAGAGAGACGGTTCAAGTACTCAAATATTTGATCATCAGCAGTCAATGCTTTGGGGTTCCTCCACTATTGTCAGGGCCGTGACATCTGCCTGGATTTTGCGTTCGACTGGTACTACTGCTCTTGTTTTGTCTGTTAAGCCATCATGACTCACGCGTCATTTTAGCTACAGGATCTTCTTCCGTTCATCCCAAACAGTTCCTGATGCTGCTGCCAGAAATGTAAAATCAATCACTTGCTCTCTGCCAGAGAATTTCTCCCAGTAAAAAAACCAACCTGACGGACGTGTTCTTCTGAAATTTCACGAGATAAGTAAAAACCTAAAATGGGAAAATGCGCCCAGATCACCAAAATGAGAGACCTACCAAATGCTATTGATAAATACACATACAGTGGCTTGTTGATGTGTATGCAGTCAAACACACAGCAGAAGCTTTTTCTCCTGTGTGTACATTCACAGACAGCCCTCTGCTGTTTGTTGTGGATACAGCAGGTTCACCTCCACACAGTCACAGTACTGTTCCACCAACAGAGCGAAGCTTTTTAATCCAGGACATTATGTCAGGCAATACAAATATTTAATACGTAGCGAGAAAATGAGCAGAAAGGGAGTTCAGTCTTGGAAGAAATTAACCTTCCATATACATGTGTTTTAAAATGGCTGCTAACTCTAAAACTGAGCCACAATGTCCTGAACTGTTATGTGCTATGGTAGGATAGATTTCTTTTAGAAGAGAACAGAAGAGCTGCCCATATGTGTTTGCTTACTCACGCAACATTATAACACACAGTATGTGCCTCTGTCTGTCCCTGTCTACTTGCACTCTGTGTGTGTGTGTGTGTGTGTGCACCTATGGTCCCATGAGATTTAAAAGCCTCCCTGGGTCCTGGTGAGAGTGCCTTTGGCCTCCCGTGGAGCTGCGCAGTACTTCACTGTGATGGGCTTGGCTAAGCATTTTCTGAGCCAATACAGCAAAGCAACACAGCATTCTTAGAGCGCGCTGTGAACAACCATAAACACAACACAAGCCTGCAGGTGAGGCCTCATCTCAGCTGAAATCTCTTTAGCTAAAAAAAAAACAGTAGGCAGACAAAATGGGCTGGTGGTTGTGGTGTGTGTGTTTCTGTGTGTATGCCTATTTATAGCAAATGACTAAAGTGCTGAGGGGACTGAACTAGGGTTGACAGTGGGGACACAGTTTAGTGTGACACCACGTGCTGGCTAGCAGTGAGGCAGAGGTTATATATGGGTGCAAACCAGTCAGATCCTTGTCCTCTCTCTCTCTCTCTCTTTCCTTCTCCTATCCTATATTTAGGGAGAGCTTTTGAAGTACACAAATGTCCAGTTTAACCAGAAACCTGCATCTTATATCCACCCTGCTGCCCTCTTTCTCTTCCTGTATGTGCTGAAGTTAGACTCTAAATATTAGAAAGGGGGTTTTGTTCACAGCATTTGTAACATAAGTGTATGTGCAACCACAGATGCAGAAGAAGAAAAACATACAAGGGGGGCAGTGAAAGGCAGTCGTTGCATCGGCAGTGTGCTATGAATTATTGACCGGATAGATATCGATGAGGAATCATATGCATGTGTGTTTGTGTGTGTAAATATATATATATGTGTTGTGTTTAATAATTAAGCATCTGCAGTATGTGTGTGTGTGCGGTTCTTTACATAGTCTTTGTGTGTTTGTGTATGTCTCTGCCAACTGAGTGACATCACTGCCCAGCAGAGCATGACAGGCGGCAAGGCCACAAGCAGCGAGGAGGGTGGGTAATATTACCCACCCTCCTCGCTCCTTTATTTATCCTCTCCGCCCCAAGGGTCTGGTACTCTTTCATCGATGACGTAGACATACTGCTGTTATCGCTGTTCTTCTCCCTCTTTCTCCCTGTCATTTTTTTGTTGTTTTTGCATGCAGGCAGCAACTGGATGGTTTTTAGTCTTATGAGTCACTCTCTTTTTTCCCTTTTGAATTTTATGATTCAGGGGCTGGCAGTGGTTTTCTCTCTGAAGAGGCACTTTATGCTGTTAGGCGCTCTGCACTCTTTCTGACAATCATTCTACTTCTGTGATTCAGCTTTATATCTGCACACATGTAAATAATAGAGCTGAGCCACTGCTACTAGTGAGAACATCTTGGTTAATAAGACTGTCTGCCTCATGAATTACATAATTCAAGTGATTTTCATATATACAGTACTTTTGAAACCATGTTAGTTAATTTAACAAACAATAATTAAAATCAAAAAAGATTACATCATCATACATTTGTTTTATTTTGAGTCCAACCCAGGATTATTTGCCTAAACAAAATGGAAAGCAACCAGACTGATTTGCTTGTACATGGGATTTGTACCCTGGTCCTGTTAAGGATTTGGTTCATTTGGTACCCCGGTTCCACTAGACTTTGTTCTGCTATGTATTTTTAGCCATGCTAGCAGCATATGGCTCTAATGATGGCAATGTTGGTCGGTCAGTCCACCACTTTGTTCCATGGATTGCCATGAAATATGGTTCACATATTCATGTCCATGAATTGTAATCACCTTGGTGATCGCTTAACTTTTCATCTAACGCAATCATCAGGTCAAAATATCAGTTTGTCCAATATTTTGCTGTACTTTGTGTTTAGTGCTAATCGGCAAATTTGAGGGGGTGAGCATTATACCACAACATTATACCTGCTAAACATCAGCATGTTAGCATTACCAGCGAGCATGTTAGCATGCTGATGTTACAGACTCCCAGAGCTGCTACTGTAGCAGTTTACAAAACTGTCCACTGTAGACTCTTGTTTACAAAGGGGTTTTCTTCCCTAAATGTTTCTTTACAGCTGAAACATGATATTGGGCTACTTGTCTGTTAACGCCTCTGCAAAAATACACAAAAGGACAAAAGCTAGTGGAACAGAACTGAACCTGGATGTAGAGCAGGAGTTCAGTTCTCAGTAAATTAATGGATTACAATAACACACAACCTTAGTTACTGACTAAATTCATTTTACTTAGATATTCAAAGGAATTGTTGAATATATTTGGAAACAGCCTTATTTGTGTTCTTGCCGAGAGTTAGATGAGAAGATCGATACCACGCTCATGTTTGTATGATAAAGATGACGCTACAGCCAGCAGGGTTATCTTAGCTTAGCACAAAGACAGCTAGCCTAGTTCTGTGCAAAGGTAGCAAAATCCTCCTACCAGCAAATCTCTAGTTATTATGTAATACCACGTCTGACATCAGTCTACGTTTTCCATCAACTTATCATCTTCAGCATCTTGTTTTGCAGCCATGTCATTTCCATAAAGCAACTCTTCAGTCATAGGCGACGAACCAACACACAACGTGACTCTGTCTCTTCCCTCATGGCCCTATTCACTTGGCGAGTCCCTCTGACTTGAGGGATTCATGTCCACTGACACCCCACCCCTTCAATTCCCGAGTCTATTCGCCTGTCACAGTCTAACTGCATCTGTGTGTGAGTTAGTGTGCACAAGTTGGTGTAGCTTTGTTAGCTACAAGCGCATGTGTCTGAGCTTTGGATAAGATAGTGTGACATTTTAGTCTGCACCTTTCAGAGTTCATTTCACACTTACGGTAGTTATAACATCCTTACTGAAGCTGCATCAGGTCTGTTAGTGGACACCCAATCATTTAATCTGCACTTGTCAACTCCAAATAATAGTCACAAAAAAATCAACACACATTAAACCCAGAGAATTTGCTGTGAAATGGAAACAGCAAACACAGGTTATGATTTTACTTCACAGTATGTCAAACACAATTTGCCTGCAGAAGAGGTATGTGAAGATTGTTGCGTATTAAACTAGGCCAGAATAATGAAGCTGCTGACTTACAGGTGACTCACAATGTGCCTACCAGTGCAAGGCTGCCACTTCCTGCTCTTGTCTATCCTCCCTCGCACACCCATCTCTTCCCCTTCCCTTTCACACTTTTCTACTACACCCTCCCTTTTTTCTTGTCTCCCTGTCAGCTCTCCTCATCCTCCATCTCCTTCACCTCTCCAGGATCAGTCCCCCTTAATGCCCCACTGTGAGGTCTCACTGGTGGGCTACATCCTAGCTTTTGATCCCTCAGTGTTGTATCTAATGTGGCCCCACCGGGGGTTCTGAGCTGTACTGACCTTTCCCAGGGGCCTTCCATGTCACGCTCATCTGAAGACCCCTGAAGAGAGGCCCAGGGAAATATTGACGTTTCCTATCATCAAAAGCAGCTGACATCTTTCTGTGTGCGGTATGTGTGTGTGTGTGTGTTTGTGTGATTGATGTATATTCATGCTTTCCTTGTTGTCTTGTAGTGTTTGAAATGTGTGTGCGTGTGCGTGAGTGTGTGTACATGTGAATATGGTGTAAGTGCCCTGCCCAGCTTACAGATGGAGAGGTCTGTTTTGATGTCATGCATAGCTGATTAATACTGATTAGTCTAGGGCCCCACGTCAGTTCACACCTGGCATTAGAATGCGTCTTGAGTGACCACTTATGATCGGATCTCACTTCCCCACTTTATATGCAAATAAGCACGTACATCATTTCTGTTTGCAAAGACCAAATGTGTTTTTAACCGGCAATACACAATGCACTTCCTGTGCCTAGGAAATTAAATTAAATGAAAATTAAATCTTCTTCCCTTATTGTTGTGGCTTCTTCTTGTTGTTTTGCACTTTAATATGAGTACGTACTTCTGCTTACGCAGAGGATGTCAGTCTCAGCTGAGTAGGCGGTCTTTAATGTTGCCCGAAAAAATGAAAATGCTGCATACGTGACTTACACAAAAAATACTATTTAATATATGGACCTTTCTGATAGATAGACAGTTGATATTATTAGCTGAATAATAAATACTCTAGCCTTTCTGACAGAAATACACTTGATATTATTAGCTATGACTGATAAACACAGTAGCCTTTCTGACAAATACAGTTGATATTATTAGCTATGAGTGAGAAATAAAGTAGCCTTTTTGACAGAAATACAGTTGATATTATTAACTTTGAGTTGTAAATACACTAGACTTTCTGACAGAAATACACTTGATATTATTAGCTAAGAGCACTAACCTTTCTGACAGAAATACACTTGATATTATTAGCTATGACTGACAAATACATTAGCCTTTCTGACAGAAAGACAGTTGATATTATGAGCTACAAGTGATGAATACACTAGCCTTTCTGACAGAAATGCAGTTGATATTATTAGCTATGAGTAATAAATACTCTAGCCTTTCTGACAGAAATACAGTTGATATTATTAGCTATGAGTGATAAATACACTAGCCTTTCTGACAGAAATACAGTTGATATTATTAGTTATGAGTAATAAATACTCTAGCCTTTCTGACAGAAATACAGTTGATATTATTAGCTATGAGTGATAAATACACTAGCCTTTCTGACAGAAATACAGTTGATATTATTAGTTATGAGTAATAAATACTCTAGCCTTTCTGACAGAAATACAGTTGATATTATTAGCTATGAGTGATAAATACACTAGCCTTTCTGACAGAAATACAGTTGATATTATTAGTTATGAGTAATAAATACTCTAGCCTTTCTGACAGAAATACAGTTGATATTATTAGCTATGAGTGATAAATACACTAGCCTTTCTGACAGAAATACAGTTGATATTATTAGTTATGAGTAATAAATACTCTAGCCTTTCTGACAGAAATACAGTTGATATTATTAGCTATGAGTGATAAATACACTAGCCTTTCTGACAGAAATACAGTTGATATTATTAGTTATGAGTAATAAATACTCTAGCCTTTCTGACAGAAATACAGTTGATATTATTAGCTATGA
>VMKM01003576.1:0-33232 GCA_008360985.2 Macquaria ambigua | reverse complement strand
ATATATATATATATATATACATACATACATACATACATACATACATACATACATACATACATATATATATACATATATATATATATATATATATATATATCACATAGTACAATATATAAGTGATTTACACACTATTTTTAGGGGGTTGTTGTTGGATTCTAGATGCTCTATTATGGCATCCCAAAAAAAGGGAGGACACTTATTTTCCATATTTTTCTCAACACAATCTCAATTTCATTGTCAAAACCTTGTGCATGCAGGTCAGGTGTCCCACATCTATTATGTTTAATGCTGTTCAATTCAAATGTGCCCTTCTTTGACTGTAATACTGTTGTTTGGCTGTAAAGCAACTTAAACAGATGCCAAGACATTGAGTTTGTTTTAACGTAAAGAGTTTGAAAAGGGAAAACTCATTACTTTACCACAGGGGGAGGAAGATAATAAATAGATTAATAGCCGACAACCATGGTTGACAACAGTTAGCTGATCATTTTGTACAACTTGGTGAGTCTCCTATTACTGAAGGATGGTCACGGCCCACACTTAAAAACAGTATTTTATAGTAGAAATTCTCATATTACTCATTACAGAAAGTTGTGGCCGTAATTTACCAATGCATGGTTTTTAGAGGTTCAGCTTCAACATTTGCAGTTTGTACTTAAATTTGCTGCAGTGTCAAAGTCAAGGTAGCCATGTTTATACATGAAGGTTAATGGTGCCATAGGAGGAAATTGCTCTGGTCAACAAAGCTGAGTGATTGGAAGTAATACATACCACAAGGGGGAGCTAAAGATGCATGGTTCCATGCTGATGAGTTTCTGTGTATGCATGTTTCTGTGTGTTGAAATGTGTTTGTGGGGGCCATGCTTACAAATCATCCAAAAGACTGAAGTGAACAGATACAACACTAAGTCCAAAATTATCTCTGACCATCGGGACATTTTTTGTACAGTACACACATTTATGCATCACCCACTCACAGGAAAAGAGAAGAGAAATTTACATCTGTATTAATTTTCTTAACAAAAGATGAACTTGATCACTGTATGTGATGACCAGAAAACCACTGCTTCCAAGTTTAGTAGACAACTAAAGTGATATGTACATGTTTGTTGTATAAAGACAACAAAGGACCCTGGTAGGTTAATGGAGGTATGGGGGAGTGAAACAGAGAGACAGGGAGAGAGCAATGGATGGCTGGTCAGCAAAAGTAAGCTGTCAGGACATCTGCCTGTTGGAACTGATGACACAGCGACTGCGAGACAGGAAGCCATTATACTGTCCTTGGTGGCTGAGCACCGACTAGCCCCCTCTTTGACGGGAACGGAGACATTCAGGGTCTGCTCACTGCCCTCACCGACACCGACACAAATCAGCCACCAGATATTGAGAATACTTAGTTATGGTGTGTATCAGGGACAATATACAAAGCTCACAATTTTCACAAGTGAGCAAAATTGAAGCCTTTTTCTGGGCCATTCCACCCAAGAAACACAGAGTTGAGGTTTCTTCTCTACACACATCAAGACATATTATATCATATCAATGGTATACAATTATATAGTATTCACCTATGCTTAGACTGTATGTTTCAGTGTTTTCTGATTTACAAGAAGTATGCTTTTTGACACTGACCAAAAGAAAAACTCTTGAATGTCAAAGTGAAAACAAGTTATTGAAATTACATAGGCCTTTTTTACAGCAGACGTTTTGACTTGTCAAAATGGAAAAGTAGGAAAAGCACAGGTGTTAGTAATAACATTAACGATGGCTCTGTTCTATTCAAGTGTCCCAGTAAGCCATGACAGTGTGACAGAGAGCCAGCATGCGCAATACCAGGACCCTGAAACCGAAGCAGCTGAATGGAATTCAGTCATTGTTCATTTCATTATTTACACCTGTGATTTTCCTACAGTGACATGTCACAATGTCTCCTGTGAAAAAGGCCAATTTCACACAGGCTGCACATAACAAGTGGAGCTTGGAGATTATCATTACACATCACGGTGTGCGCAGTATTCCAGTCAACATATGTGCTTCCTAATACACCAGAAAAATAGCTTCCATTATGGGGAAGTTGTTGTTATTATCAAACTAATTGGGAACTTTCATTTCAAGAAAAAATATTTTGTTATAAAATATATTACTTGTCTATGGTCCTGTTTGATACGTATAAGATGTTTAATGTCATACCGGACTTGAACTCAAGATGACTTACTGCTGCTAAATGCACTCAATAACTGTTGCTGTTTTAAAATGACTGTGCTTTGACTCACTTCTCTTGTCTGTTTTGTCATGAATCATGTTGTCTCCATACTTTTTATTTTCTTTACAGAAATGTTAGATATACTGAAAAACTATTTTTCTCTCCTGTGTAATTATAGCAGTGTCTCTGCCTTTGCTGTAATTTTGTTTAAATCGCTTAGAATACATTTTACTATAATAATGACTGTGTCTATATTCCATGACACAAATACTTCCCTGCCACCTATTACTGTTAGTTTGCATATCTCCAAGACCAGTCCGAGATTAGTTACTGGAACAGCTTAAGTATGCAATTATCCTGCACACACTATGAATCATGGTGTTCACAGCATAAACTGACGGGAAATGAACATGACGCCCACAAACAGATGTAAAAGCGGTAGTAAACTGGTAAATACCATTAAAAAATTTTTTTTTTCCATATTTGACACTTTCCAAAATGCTTACAGGTTGCCTGGGTGTGATTGTGTAATGGATACTGTGAACAATTTTACAAATATTGTTGCCAGGTTAAAGAGGTGGGTAAGCTCCTCTGACTCCTGTGAAACAGCAGGTTAAGTGTGACTAAAGTGGGTTTACAGTATTTTCTATAAAAGTACTGTAAAAAGGGATTCAAAGCTTTTCATATGGAGCACATGCAGCATATGGATAACAACTGCAACAGATAAAAGCCAACTCTGGCAAATGCAAACCAAGAAAGCACCAAAGAAATGTCAGGATGAACTTTTGCAACATACTGTCAATTAATCAATTTGATTAAATTATTACAGTAATAATTTGGTCTATTATTAACTGCGAGATATTTGTGAAAGATGCAAATCACAATTTCCTTAAGCCCAAGGAGACGTCTTCAAATGGCTTGTTTTGTTTGGTAATGACAGGTCATTTTTACTTGAAAAAAAAAAAAAATAAAAATAAAAACGATTAATCACTCATCAAAATATTGATTAATCAACTAATAATTTCAGCTGTACAGTTGTTGACAAATAATGCAAAGAAAAGCAGGAAGCCATTTGCTAGCAAAATGACAAAGAGATTCATTACTTATCAAAACAGGACATTCATGTTCTCTGTCAACTGACTAATCGATTAATCCACCAATCATTTCAGCTCGAATTTGATATTAATTTGTGATTGGTTGGTAGTTGTCTGTTAGACGTTCCAATTAACCGTTTTACCACCATTGTAAGGCAGGTAACCATAGCAACAGCACTTACGTTCCATGCTATGTACCAGTTAACTGAAACAAACCACAGGCTAAACCGACTACAAATAATCTATATAAAAGGTAAATGATATTGGTAGATAATAGACTCGTTAGGAAGCTTAGTTGCCGTCTTCGTCTCCACCATTATTATGATTTATCAGTATATCTATAGTTATGGAATATCGTCGATTAAATTGCCAACTAACCTAGCTAGCAGTTAGTTAGGTACAAAGAGAGTGTATGTGAGTAAGTTAACGCTAATTGACAGTGGCCTCTTGCTGGATACCTGACATTGCTACTTATTTGGACTAGACAAGGGTTTAAGTTAGTTAGCTAACCATTACCATTTGTGGATTACCCTCCTTGACCTACCTGGTTAGATTTTCTATCTCTGCAGGAATACTTTTCAGTCTGTTTCCGCCGAGTGAAAGCGACTGCAGACGCAGCAGTTTCATACACTGAAGTGGGATCTCCTCAAATCGGTTCCCACTAAAGTTCAACACCTCCAGCTGCAGAGAACCGAACTCTTTGGGCAGCGAAAACTCGTCCAGGCGGTTGTTCTTGGCTATCAGTGTTTTCAGCGTGGTCAGTCGCGTAATGCCCTCACAGATGGCCGACAGTCCGTTGTTGCTGATGTCCAAAAACTCGAGGTTGCAGAAAAGGCTGACTGACGAGGGGAGCGAGGCTAGCCGGTTGTAGTTCAGGTAGAGCTGTTTTGTGTCCCTTTTCCTCTCGTGGCTAATACTGTCAACGCTAAAAGTGTTCAGACTCAAACGGGAAAAGTCAAGCACGCTGTCGCCTGCTGCCGCTGCCCCTTCGTGGATCTCCATTTTGGCAATTTTAGCGTGAATTTTAAACTCTGAACAAAGTCCTTGCTGGAGTTTTGCTGTAGGCTGAACGCCCCCGTGAACCGCGAGTTAGCTCCAGGACTTGTCGTCTGTTTTTGACAAGGAGAAGGGAGATATTTATATACAGCTGCCCGCAACATTGAACCACATCTCTAGTGAAAATCTAGGTCACTAGTTTAGTACTGAGGACAAGCTACTGTTGCTACACGTAACGACACTGAGTGTTTGACGCTATCCTACAATACAGCCGTTCTTGGAGTGAAATATTTGCTTCCATGGTCAGAGATTGGCTAAGACAAACCCCGCCCATGCAACCGTTGATTGGTTAGTGTCCCAATCTGTCATATTACAAAAGTATTAATTAAGGGATTTGTAACAGGTTTATTGCACAGTTTATTGACATTTTATACCTGTACACTGCCATGTTGCTGTGTGTAATTGCGCTGATCAAGTTTATAAGTCTTGCAACAACGGGAGAATGGTAGCCGATGATCCACCATGCCCAGTTCGGTCTGCCATTATGCAACACGGCCTCTTCTGTTACATTACGCAATACTCTGCTGGCTTAGATGTGCATAGAATGAGAAATAGGTACAGGATAATTGGGTTCCTCCCACTGTATTCAGAGCTATCAATATGACTGTCACAGCCATAGATATAAAACAACATCTATGGTCACAGCTCTATTCTGTTCACGTTACATTATGAGGAGAATTAGAGCAAATTCTAGAGGTGGGAAGTGAGATTTACAGTAATTTTGAGGAACTGGGTAAAAGTTTAGAATCAAAACATGACATATACTTGTAAGATAAGATACATTGTGACTGTTAAAAAGACCAAACAGTAAATGAAAATAGACTTTGTGCCACCTGTACCATGCAGCTAAAACACTACACTGCTTACATGACAATCCTGAAAATGCACTATGCTACTGGCCCTTATATTACTCCTACAAAGTATTTTAATAGATTAAGTATAGGCATATCTATTTTGCACTTATCCAAACAAAATTTCAAATTGCTTCATGATAAAAAGCATTTAGCACAATATCAAACAGGAAGGATTGTAATGCACACAAGAGCAACAAAATAGAATTAAGAAATAACAGCACAAGAGTAAAGAAATCAGTTAAGAAAAGCAAGGGAATACAAGTTAGACTTGTTTAAAAATGTCAATTCATGTTGAATAATCTATTAGTGAGAGAAACTGTTAAAGTTTAGAAGTAAAGACTGCAAATGAGCTGTCCTTTTAAGCCGGGCCCGGGACCATCCTGTAGACACTGATTAGCTGACCTGAGAGACTTTAAGTTACTATATGGGCACAACCATTCATAAATGTACTCTGGGGCTTCACCATAGTGCCTGATAAGTAATAACAAACATTTTATATTGGATTCTAAACTACACTGGCAGCCAAAGGAGAGAGTCCAACAGTGAAGTAGCGGGTTCTGCGCTTTGTATTTGGTAGAGGACAGAATAGCTTAATGTTATACTTTCTAATTCAGACTACTTTCTAAGTCGGGCAGTGATTTATTATTCTCCAAGGGAAACTACTTCTTTCTCTCACTCACAATATTTGAAATTTATAAAAGCACACACACATAAAAAGGGACAAAGCAGTGTTGTGGTGTATGGGCTTTATTGGCATACATACGTATTCCTTACAGTCTCTGCACTTTTAGTGGAATATAAAGATTTAGCTTGAACCTAGTAATGCAACTTTCACACAGACATTTATCAGGGATGGAGTCACAAAGCACTAGTTTACTGCTAAACTTCAGCCAAGCACACTCATTCTTGCTATGCCACGTGGCATAATAGCCTACGTGCAGGCAAAGGTAGAGACCTATACTGTTTGCAGGTCTAAGGCACTGAGTTTTGTCAAACCTCCCAATTTAGATACAGGATTTTAACAAATAAACATTTAACAAACCAAACTACTCTCAGCATCACACTTTAATAACACATGCACACACACACACACACACACACGCACACACACACACAATTTATATGCACCCAGTTAGTGATGCGTCTAAGCTACTTTAGCTGACAGTGAGGCTAGTCCTTCTGTTAGAGTGATTTTGAAAGCACAGGTATAGTGTTGTTGCTGGGTCCAGAGTAATGTTTTACCTGGAATCATCATTCAAACGTTTCATCAAGACTTTGGTTTCAGTTTTCACCATGCTATATTCAGGTCAGGTCTCACCTGGGTGCAGCTGCTCCACACTGAATGCTGGACCACTATGTCTCATAAATGTAAGACAGAGACAGAGAAATGTTTAACCGAATAGCACCAGAGAGACTTGCCTGAGCATAACATGGGAACAAGATGAGTTTCAACTCAAGCCAATAACATACTGTACATAGAAGCAAACTTTTTTGCAGCAAAATGATTACTTTAGCAGTAAGATACAAACAAATTTCAGGCTTGTGATAAACTAAAGCCTAAGGGAGAAAGAAAGAGAAGTGCATTGGTCAAGTAGTGGCCTACTGCGGCAGTTCTAAATGGCATCAAAATCAAAATCACTAGTAGCTTTACCCTCTTATCCCAGCTTCTTTAACCAACCTGCTGACTGTAAAACCTATGAGGGTGTGGAGAAACATGCTGCACCAGCTGTCAAATAGTCAGCTTTCTCTGTGCTGAGACAGCTCCCTCATTTCAACAGGTGGATTCTCTAAGTTCCTAACCTCACTACCTTCTCAAACAATGACTTCCATTTTCCTAAACAGTGACAACTTGACAGTTTTTTTCATAATAACTGTAAAAATATACGAATTGTAGTAAAAATAGCCGCAGGGCTAGTGTCGAGGCGCAGTTATACAATCAAATATGACAGTACTGAACACGAGGGAATCCTATAATACTCTTTGATTGCCCCTGAATCTAACAAACATCAACACAAACACTTAAACATTGTAAAAAAATGTATAATAATTAACATAGCAGAGAAACATGAAAAAGTCAGTTTAATAACAACACATGGCCGCAAGGTAAATCAAGTATGGAGGAAGGGCGATGACGTGCATCCTCTCCTTCATTGCATCCTTATTTAGGCCTCCTTTGTGCTGGTCTTCATCTTCTCAACTGTTTCCTGTATTTAAAACAACGAAAAGAGTTGACAGAAAAGTGAGATATAGTGTATCATTTAATAAATAATGAATAAATAATTATGTAAGTACATATTTGTATAAGCAACATTTTTGGAAGTACACATATCACTTAAATGTTTTATCCATTAAAAGCAACATTGTATTTTGGAGCAAGGTCCTCATGACTGAATTTAGCATACAACTGGTCACACCAAACTTGTACCCACTGAGCCACATTTGTTTAGTGGCATTATAAGCTGCCCTTCTGGAGTACAGAGTACATGACCTTGCTGACTCAGCCATGGCCTCAAGCCAGAGCCCTAGTCCTACCTTGTGAGCCTCATGCTCTCATGCACATGCTCTTATGTTCTAAGTGAACAAACAGTAATACCAAGCCCTTTTTTAGGCATTTTTATAGCCAAGTGTTTCTATCTTTGTTCTACCTCATAATAGACTAGGTAATTAAAAGAGTACTTCACTGATTTAGCATTGCACTCCTGTAACATTGTCGGACTCACGATGGACAAAAAAATATCAAAATCGATGCCGCAGAACTAGAGATATCGTCTTTTGTATTCCACGCATTCTTCTTCCTTGTCAAAACCTGGTGCCTACATTACCCACAATGCAACTCGACCACGGTCTGAGATTTGGGTGTGTTATGCTAGTAGTGGCTAATGTAGCCTCGAGCTGCTAACCACAGGCAGAGATGAGGAGCCGGCTACAGAGGTCTGGTAAGCTCACTTCTTTCTAACTCCAGACCCCGAGATTTTTTTAATTTTCAGACTTGTAGTCTTCAGACCAAACCAACGCTGACTAAAGTGGCATCACTTTAGCAATTTACCAGACTTTGCACAGCTCTCTCTTCAGCCACTAAGGCTTGATAGAACTTTTTAACATATGCAGTAGTACCCCCCAAGACCTGTAAACAGACTTTGATGTGTAAAATCGGTGGAGTTCCCCTTTAAGACTGGCTTTTCTAATTCCAGCGATGTACAGTAGGCTACTTGATATGCACTCTTAGGAATAACTAACTATATAACTTGATTCTTAATCATCCGCACAAAAGTTTAGACACCCCTACCCTTCTACAATCTATAATAAAAAGGAAAATGTTGGTGATCATTTGGCTCTTTTTTTCTGCCATCTGCTTCTCTTTCATGTCCACAGCATAGTTTTATTGATCTAATTTAGAAATCATTTCACAGCTTTTGATTTATTGTTTCACTTTTCATGCCAGGAGTCATAAAGCTGCGGCTGCCCTGGCTCACTGAGCTGTGTTAGGTATAAAAATGTATACCTGCCAATTCCTCTGTGAATTGTTTTGTGCTGGCTGAGCAGTTTGATTTCAAATGCTCTTTGTTCAGAAACACATTGCAAGTAATCAAAGGTTATATCCTGCAGGAATCTAAAAGCAGACACTTGGGTTATGGCTCACGTCAGTGATATTTCATGGACCTTATAACCAAGTGGAGGACTGTGAGCTGTGGGCAGTGATGGAGCTTTGAAATACACTTTCAAAGTTGTGACTATGGCCAGAAGATTTGTCTTGTTCTGTAGAGAAATCCTGGGATGCACTTCGGATTCTGATTTCTCTTGACAATGATTGATTTCATTACATTTTGTTATTGTTTATAGGGGTTTTCAGATTGCAAAGACAGACCTGGTGTTTGTTGAGCTCAGCCACACGGAGGTTCCACTCCTCCTCAGTCATCTCTGCCCCAGCATCTGCTGACTCATCCACAGCAGCTGTTTTGTCTAGACAGATAACAAAATAGTCAATAAATGGTCACGGGGCATTTGCCTTAATGTGTGAGTTGATTAAAGTGATCAAAAGAATACATATAATAAAGATAATCTCCAGTATTTTAACTTACCAGTGCAGGTCATAGCAGTGCAGACCCAATTGCCGCATGCACAAACACAGCGGTTACACTCTACCTGGGTCTCTGCTCCGTCCTCATATGTCTCATCCTCCAAGGCACATTCTGCAGAATGACAAACTGTTCAGCCAAGACCACAGATAATAGACTGTAGCAGAATGATAATAGAAACAGCATTTCACTGTAGTCAATTTCCATGACCAAGAATTGTCAGCATTTCAAAATGCCACGTAATTCATCCAGTAGCTTAATTTTAAAGTCACATGCCTTTGGCAAGTTTTAGCTTACTAATGAAAAGTCAGCAAATCTGCCGACTCCCATTCTGAGCAGAACATGTGTGGCAAGCATTGTGTCAGCGATAAAAAAAAAGGAACCAAAGGAACCCTGTATATGTGGCAAATCTGCAATTTCTAAACACAAATACACAAAACCAGCCAAATGTGTGTGTGTGTGTGTGTGTGTGTGTGTGTGTCCTTGAGTGTGGTGAATTTCAGTGCTCCACAGTGAATGTTAGCTTTCGCTCCACTTCCTGTGAACTTTATCCTAGATATATCTGCATCACATGACTGAGCAGAATTGACTACCACAAAACTCTGACTGTGCTTAAAACTATTCAGAAAAGAGTAGCAATTTGAGGCTTTCTGGGCTTCAGGATTGCCTGACTGAGCTTATGTCAATGCATCCATATCCTGCATCTACCGGTGTGTAACTTTAAGTTACATTATGTCACAGTATACAAACTATCAGTTTAAGCTCACTCTTCTCTGGTGGATTGAAGCCAGGCTTCAGGCAGTTGAGGAACTCATCAAAGCTCAGCTTCCAGTCAGCGTTCTCATCAGAGAGCTCAATGAGGGCATCAACACACAGGCTCCTGGGGAGCACAAACAAAAGTGCAAATACAGAATAAATATTAGCCGCTCCATACAGTGACAACAGAACAATACAAAAAAAATAAGCATACTGTAGAAATAGTAGTTAGTTTACAGTGTTTTATTCCACAGAGCACAGATGTTTACGCTAGTGCAGGCTCCCACAGGAGGCCTTCAGTAAAGTTTGCACTGGCTGGATAGGGTTCAATGACTCACACTGTGTAGCTTAAAATAGCACCGCAGCACATAGATATGGATCTGTATGTGCAAGCATTACCAAAGAAGAAAATGTTCACAGAGTTTGAAGGGTAAGTGAAATTGGGGCAAAACATGAAAGAATGCACACAGTAGCCATTTTTGCCTTCACCCTGACCTCATACACACTCATGTAAGCATGGAAGCCCACAAACAAACACACTGACCTGAGCAGCTTGTTGCTCTCCTGGTCTGCGTAGGACTGCAACTCCACAACCGAGTCATTTTGCTGGATGAATTTGAGCAGCTCTGAGGAGTCCAGCTGAGCATCACCATTGTCATACGACTGCAGAAACACGGACAGACACGGGAAAGGCAAAGGTAACGCCTATGTACTGTAGAATATGAACAATAAGATAATATAATAATATCTGATACAAACATTACATCTTCAGGGGTCACACTATATTTTGATCAATTTGTGTCATGTGCATGTGTATGTGTACTGAAAATTAACACTCTGAAGGAAACTGTTGGCGTTTCTGAGAGACAGGTCAGTCAAGGCTGCCAGTAAAATTGTAGTCACTGCCACAAAAATACCAAGAGCACACCAGTTGCCATGACAATCATCCCGTAACTCTGATGTTAAGCGATTTCAATTTGACATGAGCACCTCAAGTACCGGCTCTACTCAGAGCATGTATTTATTTTGTCATATTTTAAAATGGGGCTGGAGCAGAACTGGGTGTAGGAGCATTACAAATTCTTTTCATATAGTAATTTTTGGCACATATCTTAATATGAATGCATATTCATTGCTCACACTGAATGAACATCAGAGCTGCTGTTAACCTACATGCTCTGTAATACTGTCTCTGCATGGCGACTTAACAAAGCCTTTTGAAATAGTTTGGCAGTAATGGTGGTGGACCTTTCAGATAATTAAAGTCTCATTATATGACTGTGTGGTGTGTTTGTGGATGATAGTTGAACTGAAAACATTCATGAGATGCTATATAAAGCTAGCGGTAAGCATACTCTCAAAATATGCAGCATATTTTTATAATGGGAAAGACCAGACATATAAATACTGCTGTTTAAACAAACTATTCAAAACACCATCTGCGCTTGCTTAAATGTCATTTATGTCAGCCCATAGAGTCGCAGGGGTCCTCCTCTGCAGGACAGAGATCCACATTAAACTGAATTACAACCATCAGCTGACACGCTTGAAAGGTCTGTCACATGAATAATTAGACACAGTCTGAGGTGGTGGTTGGAGGAGGCCCACAAGGATAAATAAACTGGGGTATTCTGTAAAAAGAATGGTATAGGAGCAATTGTGTGCACTAACAGAGATCAAGGTCCATTCTGTCTTTCTGCAGTCCAACAGAGAAAAGAAGCTCACCTTGAAGTATTTGAGCAGGATGTCAGAGAAGTTGGATCCCTTGACAAACCAGCCGTCTGGGACAACCTCAGTCTGCAGCCACTGGATCACACGACCCCTCAGCTCATTGCGGTCAGCAGCATAGCATACCACTGCAGGGGTGGGAACATTTCCATAGGTCAACAGAAGTGAATAATCCAAAGGATAAAATCTATCTTGAAAGCTATTTCATGATTGACCCCTGTCCTTTTGTGCATACGTCAGTATGTTCATTATGTCCATAAAATACAGTTATTGCACAGATATAATAGCCACATCTTCCTGACCTAGCCTTAACCCATCTGTGAACCATGACCTAAATCCAAACCTAACCCTGAATTTAGGTGGTTAAAGTGAACACCAATAAAAATTAGGATTCTTTTTCTTATCTCATTAAAATGAACACTTTAAGTCCTCAGAACATAAATTCATATATATATATATATATATATATATATATATTTATATATATATATGCAATACGACCACAAACTCACCTGGGCTGGCAACTGCCTGCTCTGATTTCTTTTCTAAAGGTGAATAAAAAAGAGAGAAAGAATATAACATTTGAAAAAAAATCAATTGAACAGTGTTAATTCAGATTAATAGAGATAAACTTGGCTGGCAATGAGTATATGGCCAAAGGTCTGCAAAGAGGACAGTGTGACATAACTATCACTGATCTGATCAATGTTCACGCCATCGGGGTCACAGAGTGCGACATCACCAACTGTGAGCAGTGAAAGTTCACTCAAGATAAGACAATAATATTAGATGCATTAATAGATAAGTCAAGGCCAGGGGCCGTATTCATAAAGCTTCCTACTACTCCTAGTGTTCTAGTGATGAAATTCTAAGAAAAGTCTTGGAATAATGACGTTTTCTAAGAATTTCCCTTTACAGTTAAGACTAGATCCTGGTAAAGATAAAAGTTATTCACAAAGCATTTTAGCCCTTAAGCTCCTAAGGTGGAAACTGTTAGGAGTAGGGAGGAGGACTTTTAAGAGGCTTAATAGTTTCTTAAGCAGAGGAGAAAATGGTAGAAAGAGGTAAAAAGGTAAAAGAAATATTAATACAATTTTTAGGCTAATTTAGGAGCTCTCTGAGACTATTCTCAGAATGTTTGTGAGTACGGCCCCAGGAGTGTGAATGGACAGATTGTCTCAGTGACGTGATGTGTGGGCGGCCTTAAATGGTTATACATCAACCCTTATACTATCAACCCGGTCACATTACATTATATAGGCTAGTTCAGAGATCAAAGACTAATCAGTTAAATTAACTGTATACAGTATCATCAGCAAATGTCATCCCACTTAAAGGGCACAAAACTAACTTTCAACCCCGGACTATCAGAACACTTTATTGCCCTTGGTAAGAACATCTCTTTAATTATTAATGATAACATTATTATGGTCTCAACCACACTTGGGGGTGTAATTTACTGGATTGTAAAAGTCACCTTGGAAACAACAGCTGACGATACTATCACCAAAGTTAATGAGGAACTTTTAATCTCAGTTTTTAAGCCAACATGGATGAGAAAGGAAAATCTTAAAGGAAAAGGACATTTTAACATCTACAATTTCATGATAACTGGGCAAACTCCAGCTGAGGGAGACTGCGTGACACTACTGAAAGCTCCAAAACAGCTACTAATGGACCCTGTGGTGAGATCTTGTGTTGTGGTGCCATGTGCATACCCTGGCAGTGTCCATCATGGGCCACCTGGATCTTCAAGCCAGTCAGACAAGCATCCCTGTGGAGCTCACAGTGATTCCTGTAGGTCTTACCATTGCTGCCACACACTGACCTCTTGTGGGGCTTACAGCTCTGGAGAGAGAGAGAGAATGTCAATGAAGTGACAACTAGGGGAAAATTTCTCTCTTTATTTTCTTACATTCTTTCTCCTTACTTGTGTAATGGGAAGTAATGTCACTTGGTCTCTACAGAGCCGCACACCGAACACTCACCTCTATACACAGACAGCTGGGCTCCCCCTTCTCGTTAACAGCACACTCCCTGCCGGCCCCACAGAACACATTGGCGCACACTTTGCTCTTGCTCTGCAGCTCCTGAAAGAAAGGAAACACATTGTTGGCACTTTAGAAATCCTATTTGTTTCTACAGGTTTCACACACGAGACGGCGCTGTTGCCTTATTACAGTAAGAGGCTCATTTCAAAGCACTGTGAAGGTGTTGACCACAAAACACAAACCAAACACAAAGGGATCCAAATCACAAGTACCATACTTTCACATTAACCCATGTTATGAATGAATCACACTGATTTAACACCTTTTTTCTGTTTGTTAGTCAGCAACGACTTAACAACTTCACAGGTTTAAATGAAATTTTGTGGAAAGTTAGGCCAAGGGCAAAGGACGCATGCTTAGCCTAGTTTTTTGTTACCATTTAAAAAGAACTGTTTAACTCCTGAAATGTGAAATATAAAATTCCCCTCTAGGTGGCGCTACCTCACCAACATGTTTAATTCAAATGGCCATAACTTTGCGGTCAAGACTCTGACTCACTTGAAATTTTGCACATTTCATCTATGCACCAAGTCCTAATATTCCTGGGAATGATTTAGATATTCTCAAAAAAGAATCTACATATATATGGCTGCAATCTCTCAATCTGCACGCTTAGCTATCACAAGGTATTTTGATTCAGATCTGGATCAAGATGCTGATTTTAAAATCTAAACATTTCTGTTGTTAAAATAACCCATTTGTATTATTATGCTTCCTAGTTACTGCCTGTTCTTTAGCACACCTAGTACATGTTTTAGTCTCTGCACATTTATTGAGGTCTCTGGTAACTTATGTTTGCCAGTATGGTTGCCATGTCAACGATGACCAGACTCAGCTCAAGAACTGACAGCTGACCATACTCTACTTTGAAAAGAATTGAAGTAATGAAGCTGATGCCTTTTCTTTTTTTTTTTTGTGTAGATTAAACAAGGCAGTGCTGCAGATTAAAACAGCTGGGATGTTAACAACAGCATTATCTGTGTGTGTGAGTGCAATGGGAACAAAGAATGAAGACAGAATGAGAACCATACAGGCAAGCAGCATAAGACCTTACAAGCCTACAACCACTCTGTCAGCTCAAAAATCCTCCTTCCTTAAAATCAAATGTTTCTAGTGTTTCTGTGTCAGTTAAAGTTTCTCTTCTAGTACATTTTTAGTCTGTCTCATTTTGTCTTCCATGCCATTGTTTCTTTATCTTTTGTTTGTTTGTTGTACAAGATTGCCGGTGGACTTGCCAAAAAATGAGTTCACTGGAGCAACAAACCAACCAATCACAAGACGCCAAGCGGAGCTCCAAGAGCTGCTTTATGACCCTCATTACCTCCTCCTTTCCCTATCTGTGTGTCTTTGTATATACGTGTGTGTGTGTGAGATTGGAGGTGGGGTGTACAGGGTGTTTCCACATCTGGAGTCTGAGCTGTGTTTTCCTTTGGGCCCATTCCCATGCTCTGCGAAATCTTTTCTCCTCCCTGTTTCTCTAGACTCCCCTCCTCCTCCTTAAGCCGCTGTTTCCTGTAAGAGCGAGACAGAAAGTTGGCCTCCTGTGTATGAGTGCACGTGAGCTTGCTTCCAAGCCACTGTGTGTGTTTGTGCATCCAGGTTCTGGTATGTAGGTTAAAATGAAGCTGGATTCTACACTCACTAATGAATTATAACAAGATGGATGCAGGGAGGAGGGGGCAGTCACATGCACGCACCGCAGCGTAGCAGCTTTAACCCCAAAGTGGTGAGAGGAGAGGGATTGTGGGTTTTTGGTTCCTTTCTATGCACGATTTAAAGACACACACACACACACACACACACACTTGCACTCCAAAGTTGAGGTCATGGAAAATCTTCAAAGCAATCCCTGTAGCTTTGAGCATGTTGGACAATTCCGTTTGTTAGACACAGATGGGCTAGAAGCCTGTTGAAACCTGTAGAAACCTCCAATGAGAACATGAATAATGCATGGGCTCCTTAGGTGAATCTGGTATAAACGTAGAACTCTGTCTGTCCGTGTCTCTCCAAGTAGAATCAGCAGAGGATCCCTGACATTTAGCTAATGAATACAGAGGCACAAGGCTCTTTTTTTCCAGCTGATTGAAGTGGATTGTTGCTATGGAGAGAGCATGTACAGGCTCCTGTTGTGGCAAGATCACAGAAGTGTCAATCAAAAGAGGCAAATGGAACCAAGCCCCATAATGAGATCTGCTGTGATCTCATTATGGGGAAACTATGGACAAAGCGACTGTAATGTCACCCAACCAACATTCAACAAACCAGGGAAGGGGAGACTGCCTTATGTGGTCATAAATCATGCCTGCGTGTAGCCTTCATTGTTGCCATGAACAGGAGTGGGAAGACATGATCCATTACATGCACCATCATTGAGTACATTTACATGTACACTAGTATCCTGGTTTTGAGTCTTAACCTGGTTTTGAACGTAATTCAGGATATAGATGAATAGACATTGATAGACAATGATAGATATTTCGAATGTCATTTAATTTTAGCGTGTAGATCATCATCATTGCATCAGTTATCATTGTATCTTTTTGTTTTAAGCACTATCTAACTCGAGTCGAGAACATTCACGCGGACATGGCATACAGTGATCAGAGAACTGGAAAAGGTTGCCACAGTATCCTGGTTTCTATAGTAATAGGTAGCATATTCAGGTTTCTCAAAACCAAGATATAAGGATATTCACATAACCAGGATCCTCCACAAACCCCACCATAACTGGGATACTAGAGCGCATGTAAACACAGTCATTAACCCAATCACCATCAGAGCAGACATTAGAAAAAATGTACAAATTCAACACATACAAAAACAAACACACCCACTGTGGGTGTCCTACTTAAATTACATCAATTTTTCATTGCAGCCAACAAATGCTGCCTTATTTCCTTCTCTCCCATTTAAAACCAATCACAGGAGCCGGAGCTCTGATGTGTGACTGGTGAATCACAGCAGATTAAGCAGAGGCCTTCATACAGAAAGCTGCCTCGAGCATAAAAACTGATCGTATGTATATATATATATACATACACATTTCACAGCTCATTTTCTCGACTCCTGCTGCTTTTTCCTCCATTTTTTTCAGTTTCAATCTTTTTGTCAGTGGGTTAAAATTATTTAAAGGTTTTAAGAAGATTAAAAGATTTAAGGGACATTTCTCAAAACCCTCAGTGCATAATTTCCATCTTCCTATCTCTGAGTGGTGCCTTTCAATTCAAGTCTAGTGTACTTTAATTTCTCCTCTGCTGTAATTCTCTCTGTCTTGTCATCTTACTCCCAGTGCCATGCCCTTTTACGGCTGCAAAGAGACATGCCAGTGAGCCGAGACCCACTTTGCAGAGCTCGATGGAAGACGTCGTCGTCAGAAAAATAAGTGAGCAGAGAGAGGAAGAATAAAAGGAGGAAGCTGTGCAGAGTCTGACTATTAAGAAGCAGGTAGATGGTGAAGATACAAGAGGAGAGGCGGGGTTGAGCACGCTCTGAAGTCAATTTCTCCCCTGCCACGTGTTGAATGGCTCCATGCTGAGGCAGGCTGGAGTTAAAGGGCAATGTATTCTCGCTTCAGTTAAGAAAATGCAAAAGCCTCTTTCATTTTCCACTGCTGATAAGGACGCAGCAGTGGAACAGCAGCAAGGCTAAATCTGCACCCACTAACACATAAAAAACACATTAGAACATCTATCTGCATTGGTCCATACACACAACAGTATGAGTAATGGAGCTTATCCGCCTTTAACTGCATGTTTTGTGTTTTGTGCATACATGTGTTTGTGTGAGTGTGTGTGTATCTCAGTGATGCTCCATTGATCTAGCAGGCCAATCAATGCTTCTCTCCCATGGGTGTCACTTTACAGCCACCGTGAATCCATTCCCACAATGCACCCTGCCCCTCATTAGCATAGAAAACATTGATTTACGGATTGTAAACACCCCGCCATGGGTATGCCTACAGTGACAAACAGCATGATGGAAGTTACTTGAAAAAATAAATGTATTAAATACTGAATTTAACCTTTCATTTAATGGATCACACAACAATATGACTTTCTATAGCGATCAAGGGCAGTTTAATCAGCATTTAATGCAATCCAATACAACAACTCGGCATTAAATCCTTTTCATATTGAGCTTTTCTTGAGACCGTGTCAGAGAGATGTTGATTTCTTAGTGTGGAGGTTGAACTTTCCGGTGCTGTTGAATTGTACTGCATTACAAAAAGGTGAAAGGTGGTTCAGCTTGCGTTGCATCAGTTTCAACAATAACTGAATATGATAAGCTTCATAAAGATAGCATTTGTTGCAGGGCTGTTGTATTGGATTTAGTGGATGCAGCTCGATGTATCTAGTAAGCTGGCACCTCAGTGTAAAAGATACAAACATATGACAAAACATTTTCCTCCTTCCCCGAAGGTACAGTAAGTCTGGTGGGTGTTTTTATGAATAAAATATTATGCTATTTGACTACTTGAAATATTAACACAAAATCGTCCCAGAAGGATGCAAGAAGATGGACAAGTAATGATGTTTCTATTCATTCTGGTCACTAGTATACATTTCCAGTCTGCATACCAACCAAGAAAAAAGGCTCTGGATTTTATTCTCAGACCTGATTTTCCCTCAGATTTGTCACAGCAAAAACTGTCACAAATCTGAATAAAAAACAACAATCAGCATGGAAGCAGCTAATCGTGTTTTAATTCTTTACTACTGGAAAAATACTGCCGAAATAATGACTGTTGAATTGAGAAAAAAACAAAAAGGGTACATGGTTACAAGATATGAAAACTGCTCTGATGTTTTATTTGACAGCTCACTCCCCAAAACTCAGTTATTCATCAAAGAAATTATATTTCAGACCTCATTAGGGAGTTATAACAATGATGCTGACATGAACAGATGAGGCAGCCAAGTCAAGGCAGGCATTAAAACTTCCAGCTGTGTCCTTAAGGCATCAATCTGTCTCCATTTAGATACTTTTTTAGCTGGTATTTATAATGAGCAAAACGTACACTTTGTGCTTTGTGCAGAATTATAATACTGAACATTTTATTGCGTATGGGGATATTATGTACACATGAAGGCATGAGAGGAATAGTTCGACATTTTGGGAGATACACTTATTCACTTTCTTGCTGAGAGTGAAGAGAAGATCAATACCACTCTCATGATAAATATGAAGCTACAGCTAGCAGCAGATTAGCTTAGCATAATGACTGGAAAAAGGGGAAACTGGCATGTAAAATCACAACTTGTCATTTTTACACTTCAGAGGTGCTAATCTTGCCGATTTTGTTACCTTTGGACACAGCCAGGCTAGCTGTTTTCCCGTTTCCAGTCTTTATGCTAAGCTAAGCTAACCTGCTGCTAGCTGTAGCTTCACATTTAGCCTACAGACAAGACTGCGGTGTCAATGTTCTCATCTAACGCTCAGCAAGAAAGTGAATAAGCATGTTTCCTTTAAGTTGTGTGCAGTTTCTACATGTATAAACATATTTCGATTTTTAAGCAGTTATGTGTGTGAAACAGAACACTAATATTGTTGGTTTCTTACCTACAATGACTCCATTCCCTACATCATGTACTTCTCTACCGCAACAGAGAGTCTCAGACTGACAGATGGACGGACAAATGCGCTCACAGCAAGGAAACTTCTCCCTCGCAACCTCAAAATGCAACCCAGTGTTTTACAAGCATGTTTTTAATCACAAGGAGGTGAAATAATGGAGGGAGAAAAAGATGTGAAAATGAGGGATGTAGACAAGAGACAAAATCAGGCGGTAGGGGGGAACATTCCTGAGCTATGTTGTGCCTCAGCTGGGGTCTGACAGAGTTCATCTTGAGCCAAAATCTCCTCAGTATTTAGGTCAGAGAGGTGCCCCTGCTCTCCCCCTCTCCAGCATTTCCCGTTTTCCCCTTGTGTTGTCTCTCCAGCTCTAGGTTGCCCAACACTCATCAGCTTCATGAGATGTGGACGCACGCCAGGAGCGAAAAGGACAGTGAGGGCTCAAACTGAACAGCTCGTCTCCTTCTGGCCATAAAGACCTCCCTCTTGCTTCTCCTTCCCTCTAACCAGGCCTTACCAGAAGACAAGTGGAGCACAGCCAAAGAAGAATGAGAACCACTCTTTCTCCACACTCTGTACGCTAACTATGAACCAGTTTCCTCCTTTAAGGAATTTATTTCACGGGGGAGAAACATAGCAGACTTTCATCGGCTCCGGTTTTCTGTAGCATTTGCCCTCAATAATTAAAGTTCCTCCTTCTCAAATCTCTGGCCTTTTCTTGCTTCTGAATCTATTCAACTGTATCTTCTTACATATCAAATCAGGTTCAGTCTCATTACTTCTGTGCTTGACTGCCTCTTGAGATTAGACATACAGTAAAGGCACCACTAAGAAAGTATTAGTTAGTATTTCATGGATTTTTATGAGAATGAGCTGGTAGTGGAACTGACATGATGTGTCCTTGGAATAATGAGGCCAAAGTAAGACTAATTTGAGTGTGTTATAAAGATATGAGCTATTTGTAAGGGCTCTACGGGTGGTCTCAAACATTCTCTAGGGGGCCCAGGTCTGAGATTAAACCTGCAGAAACAAAGGGACCCTTGGTAACGACCAGTTTACACTGATCTGTTCTTCTCCCTGCTTCTTATTCAGTGTGAAAGGAATGCACCAACGGACAGGATGATGTCACCTCAGTCTGCAGCCTCTTATTTTACACCCACCAGCCCCCGTCGTTCAAGAGCTGAAATGTAACAACTACACCCTGACGGAAACAAGAAGAAGAAGAAGAAACAAAAGAAAGACAGACAGAAAGAGACAGATAAAGAAAGGAAGGAAGGAAGAAAGAAAGAGAAAAAGAAAACAGAGAACGTAAGAGAGAGAGAAAGAAAGAGGCTAAAGAAAGGCAGGAAATAAGTCATAAGTCTGGGCAGAGCCACATCTGCTAGCAGTTAACGTCACCAGAGAACATAAAATGCTATGAACACAGCACCACCCTTGGCCTCCCCTCCTCTATGAACCCTGTTGACATTCTGCTGGGACAAAAGTGTCCCCTGACCCATGTCAGTCCCATACAGAACTATCCCACCTTTATCCATCCAGTCCTCTACTCTACATTTCTCTCTTGTCATCCTTTTCTTTGTAAAGTACAGATTCTGTCATCTCTTTCGATGTCCGTCTTTCTCTTATTCTTGATCCAATCATTTTACCTAATTTTCCCCAAATCCTTTGCTCTCTTTTTGTCTCCATCCACGTTGCCACCTTTATGTTCCCTCTCTCCCACCCCTGCTCTGTTCTGGGCATTTTTCCACAGCCAGGAAAGGAGGGAGAGAGGAAGGGAGGGAGGGCCCATGCTAGGCTCAGGCCAGGGGAATGAGTAGATTCCCTGCCCTCTTCTCTGCTCTCTCTTTGAGGCCAGTATCGGGGCTAACGGCTGGTTTGTAGAAGGAAAAAGGACGATTTTCAGACTGCAGGATGTGTGCAGCCATTTAAAATCTGCTCTGAAACCACAACCTTTATCATGTCAGACGGTCAGTGAGGCCGTCTTGACACATCCATACAATTTAATCTGGGACACAGACCACGTCTCTTATCTTATTTTACCCCATAGTTCATAGAAAATGTGATTTCTCACATGCCGGGTTCAACTTTGACAAATAAACACAAGATAGAAAAAACAGAAATAATTCAATTAGAGCTAAAAGGAATAGTAACTGAGGTTCCAGCTTCTCAAGCATGAGGGTTTGTTGCTTTTCTTTGTCATGTATTACAGTAAACTGAATATATTTGGGTTTTGGACTGTTGGTCAGAAAAAACAAGATTCATCAATAATGAAAATATCTGTTTGTTGCAACCCTAAATTCAGTGTCTATTGATCCACTGTTGATCATTCTGTCAAATCATTATTTTTTGGTCCTTCTACTCTGTATTTGGACCTAGTTATGTCCGGCTTTATATCTTTTCTTAAACACTTTCTCATACTTCTATACACACGTAAACAACAATATAATACTTAACAAAAGCTCCAAGAATGACATCTGAGCCAGCTCCATTTGCTAAAAAAAGACTGTGATATGAGGGGTTGTGTTTAACGTGTTTTTCCGAACAAGTCTGAACACTGTTGAACTCTTTTACATCAAATCTACTGACCTGCAAACCTACATTTATTCAGTTTACTATCAGTGCTGAAATGTAACTAAGTACATATACTCAGGTACTGTACCTTAGTACAAATCTGAAGTACTTAATTTGAATATTTCCATTTCATGCTACTTTATACTTTTAGTTCCCTACATTTATTTGACAGCTGGAGTTACTGGTTACTTTACAGATTAAGATTATCAATACAAAACAGCGTTTAGCTTTTTAGCTTTAGCATACAGTAGCTTTTATAATATGATGCATTGTTGTTGACTAATTGTTTCAGCTCTATAAAAGAGAAACTGAAATGGTACCCAACATCATTAAATCACTCACAAACTGAAACAGTATATAAGTGTAGCTATAGTTGTTTTGTTGCTATAAAAATTTGTTCAGTAGACTACATTGGTGGTTAGGTAATACAGCACAGGGAACAAAACTGTATTATAGCACACATCTCAGATCACACACACATGACAAGAAAATTACATATGTTACATAAACCACTTGACAGTTGTAACTGTGTAAATGAGCCACTCTAGATGTAGCCGTTGTCAAGGATTTCTGGTTAATGGTGCAAGCATTTAACAATTACAATTGGAGAGAACAATGCCAGCCAGTTAATCACACATCCCACAGTGACCCCCTTTTTCATCAAGCAAACTGCATTTCAGATGCAGGGCCTGATCTCAAGGTGCATCCTCTTCACAGGCCGCTGGATACAGGATGATCTCTGGCAGATGTAAATGGGTAGTATGAAGGTTTTTTTTTTTTTTTTGACAATTGATCTTATCAGAAAACTGTTTATGTTTGCACTGAGGTAAAACGGAGTGTCCTTGGAATTCAAAACAATTTTTTAACACGTCACGCTAATGATGTTGATTTATTGCCTTTGACTGTGAGCTCAAAAGAGGAAAACAATGAGAAAGTGTCGCCGTTTATAACCTGCATTCACTGAGCCCTCTTCTCCTGAGTGAACTGATTTAAGCCTTGCCACTTATATGTTTAACTTTTAGTATGCATGAGTAAGTTTGTATGTTACATATTCATTATCTCTTACTCACAAACCCTTTGAGTAGACTTTAGTGCAGCTCTTTGTCATTTGTGTGTGTGTGTGTGTGTGTGTGTGTGTGTGTGTGTGTGTGTGTGTGTGTGTGTGTGTGTGTGTGTGTGTGTGTGTTAATTCATGTGGTGCCTTTGAGTGCAGAGTGCCGGTAATGATAAGACAACAGTACAGCTGCTAAGCTAAATGAGGACTCCTTTTAAGCCAAGCCAAGAGTGAAGAGAACACACTGCAGGGACATGAAACACAGTACACCCCCCCCCCTCTGTCGCTCTACCTCACCTCCAATCTCCCCTGCTATAATTGCATGACTGTGGCTCCATCTCCTTTCTGTTTTACATCACTCTATCTCACCGCCCTCCACACTCCCTGCGCAGGATCCATGACTGGATGTTGGGCCACAGTAATTAGAGCAGGCTGATACAGACAGAGGACACAGCGTCCCCTCATGCTCATGTTCCCTCCACCTGGGCAGATATTTTTAGCCCACCTTGAATGAGAGAGAACAGGCATCAACATGGCAACATGGCGGGGTTCTTGAGAGGCTGTGGCTCAATCGGAGTCTGGTACAGATCCAGGGCCTCAACAAGGGAACCAGCTTCTTCTTCTTCAACCTGTCTTCTTTATCCTCTCAACTCTGAGAGGACAGCTTGTCTGGTTGCGTTGTTGGGCTGACCCCGTCTTGACGTCTGTATTTTTCAAGATCCAGAGCCGGTGCAGATAACTAAGTTAACCACTGTGTCATTCCCCCCTGTCACCGCGGATGATGCAGGATAATACAATAACACCGCATGCCATAAAAACAGAAATATAAACACTCCTCTCTCTCTGTTTATATGCGAGTGTGTGTGCGCACATGTCCCCCGAGGCTGCAAACTCTTATGACTTTCACTATGCCTGCATCTCGACCTCCTTTGCATACCAAGCTTCCCGGTGTGTTTGAGTAAGACTTCAACATTTTATTCACAAGATGCATATCTCGTTTCCAGCCTGCACACACAAACACACACACACACACACACACACGCTCACAGGTTTTCCACACAGAGTCCTGATCCAGACCGCCCTGCCACACTACATCTCTGAGCTGCTTGTCTTCAAACGCTGCAATTTCTCACCTCAGGAAGCACACAGGCTTTCTGCTTCATAATAAATCAGGAGTTAGTGTCCAGATTTTAATCCCCTACACTCATGCCAGAAAATAAACACATCAATTCAGACACAAAAAATCCTGTTTTTATCAGTCTTCCCAGCACTGTATACAGTAAATCTAACACACATCATCTCACCTAAACATAACCTAAATACACACCCTGTAGGCTCATCAGATCCACTCCTGCGATAGCTTTGCTGCAACTTGTTGACCTCCTTCAGACAGCACACTGGAATGCCAGCTAAGGCCCTTCCCACGGCCGGTCAACAGGCCATATATTATCAGGGTAATTACTTTTGGAGAATAGATGCCTTTCTAATGCCTCCCCATTAACTTCGTGGGTACGCTCAACACACTCTGCTGTGTGCTGTGTCTTCACCATGACATACCTCACAGATCATGGCCATGAATCCAATAAAGGCGCACACAATGGCACATTTTCCAGCCGGCAGGCAAAGGTAGGGCAGCAGTGGAAGGTCAGCGGGGAGGGCCTACATGTCAGGCTATGAGTGATGTTGAGACACTAATGCCCATCTGCGTGATGCTATAAAGATAGACTAGGCAGCAGACGATTGGTTTATCTTTGTGTTTCACATTTGGCGTAGCTGCAAGTGTTTGAAAAATCTATCCTCTAATTAGGCTACAGCTATTCCCCTGTTTATATCCTCAGACTGCAACTGTTGTGCAGGTCAACAGAGGAGTCAACACAAAGCCAGGTGTTCAACAGCTGTGTCCGGTGAGGGTGAGGCCATCAACCACCACCTGGTGTGTGTGTGTTTCTATTTCTTAAAGGAATAGTTTGACATTTTTGGGAAACACCCTTCTCTCACAGACAGTTAGATAAGAAGATCGAGGTGGTCGTCCCTCTGTGCAATCAAGCCAGCTAATCTAACAGCACATTATCTCTGTGTTTACTCAAGAGGTTGGACTACTTAGCGCCGCAGTGCGAGACCCATAAGGTGAGTATTCTCACAACCCTTGAGCACACTCACCACCCATGAGTACACAGACAAACACACATGCTCTCTGACCACCCAAACACGGTGTTTGTGTGCCATTAGGGCAGCTGCCAGTCGGCGGAGCGTTTTGCACCAAAGCATCCTACAATAATGATGATGAGGGCCATCAAACTCCAAGGCCAGCAGGGCTTGAGAGATATACACAAACACCAGCCCTCCCTTCTTTTCTTTTCACAGCTGTCTGTCGCTCTGGCAGCTTTTGCTGTGCTGTTAACTTCACAACTCCACAAAAAAAGAATCTGAGACAAGTAGGAGTATTTCTGTGTCTGTGTGTGTGTGGTCCAGCAGGATGCAAAATGTGAGTGTTTGTTTTTGGTTGCAAAAAAAAAAAAACATACAGGCCAATCTGTGTAATCATTTTTGGGAATAAGAATGCTGTCCCTATTGAAAGAAGCTGTCCCAGAGGCAATTTAGTTAAACTGTGAGCCTGATTGTCTCCACAATGAAGCTCATAATTGCGCAGAGTGCCAACAATAATGGCATAATTGGTTCTCCTTAAGAAGATAAATACTGTAACAAACTATAGGCTCAGTACAACCCAGCTGTAAATGTCTCATTTTCAGCACAGCACCGTGTTGTGTCGGATAACAGACTGACTCCGACCCTTTCCAGATGTTTTCTAGCTCGCCTTTTGTGAACAGAGCTGCTGTGTTAATGTTACTCCAGACGCACAGCTTCGCGTGGAAAGGTTTCAAAGCGTTCAGTACAGATGTAAGGCAGCATTTTGGCACCCTTTTGAAACCCTACAAAGACAATCATGTTAGTTTCAGAGTAAGAAATGAAGCCAAACTTACCTCCGCGTTACAGACAGCCACGGCCAGCAGGAGCACGGCGACACTTCGCGAAATCTAGACATTAAAAAGAAAAAGAGAGAAAAGTAACGTTTAGCGAAGGGAGAAAGATGAGAAGAGTTTAACATTTCCACCCGTCTCCACACCAGTCCCTAAGCAGGTGGAGAAAACTTGAGGAAAAACGCTACTTTCAGTGTTACCATTTTGTTAAAAGCGGCTCCGCTCGGAAATCTGCTCGGAGGAGGGGAGCTGGTCTGGGTGTTTGTCGGGACGGAGGCGAGCAGGAGCAGGAGGTCCGTGATTTCAAGAAATCTGAGGAGCGCTGAGGAATTCGTGCCAGTCCGTCAGTCTCTCCTCCTCCTCTCTCACCGCCGGGGCCAATGAAAATGTCTGGAGTCCTCGTTTACAGAAGAGTAGAGGAGGGGGAGGACCCGAGGAAAGTCAGTGTGTAGCTATTGTGTGTGCAATCATAGTCTCCTAAAAATTACATTATGCATGCTGCTAAATGGTTTTTAGTTGCTGCAGCGTGGATTATATGCATTGACTCTGTGTGTGACCCTGATTTTATAGAAGATAATTTCATATTATTTTGCATGCCTCCAGTAATTCATTATTGTCTATTGTATGACCCAACAGAAATCAAATCACTAGGCATTTTTTAAAAGTTTGCTTTCTAGTTAAAGTCCTCAATGGTTAGGTTGGTTTCTCCAGTTAGTTAAAGCTGTATTAGTTGATTTTTGGTCACTAGGGGGCAGAATATCTCCAAACCAAGCTGGCAGATGCACATCCTAAAATAAAGATGTTATAGGTAAAGTAAAAATATGTCATTATTCCCATTAGATTTATATTTCTATAGCCACCTGGCAAGTCCAACGTTCACTCTCCTTTTAGGTCTTGAGAAAAATATCTGGGTTTGCAGGTGTTCAGCTTTCTTTACTTTGTCAGCTGTACTAGAAAGGTAGTGTGCAATGGGTTAATCTGATCATTTGTATTTGCTGAAAATGGCTACCTGCTGCTGCTGCTGCAGGAAATGGGGTTAATGAGAGGCTCATGTGGTAAATATGTGGGCCATAAAAGCAAAAGAGCTAAAAAGGGAAACAAACAAAAAAAAAGAGACACACACACACACACACAACAAAGGCCATGGTTACATTAGATCGACTACATAAAAAATGCGTCTTCTCCTTTTGCAATACTTTCTTTTTAACAGACATTTTGAAATTGTGTCAAAATCCTTATCAAGCTTGTAAATATCTCATTGTGAATCCATGTTTACTTAAACAAAGTTTTTTTTGATAAATTACAGTAAAGAGTTCAAGTAGAAACTGACATCAACTGAAAATGTCTAAATAAATATGTTATTCAGCCAGACTTTTGATTAATATAATGTGGAACATCAATAGATCAAGAAATGTAAACAGACCTCAATTTTTACTATAATATCTTGACCATAGTAACACATCTCTCATTAGCCATAGATTTTAAAAAAAATAATAATTTAGTTTCTTTCAAGTTGGGTGAAAGTTTTAAACATATTTTGTTTGTGCATTTCCTATGCTCTTACTGTGAATTAGCAAAAAAAGAGTTTGATCAGACATCTCTGTCTAAAGCCAAATGCTAAATCTTTTTTTATAATTTGTAAAGTATCTGTATTGCTAATAAAAAAACAAAAACTCCAAAAACAACAAAGTGAGTCGTTGGCTGGATAATCATATAATCATGAAATATCCCTGCTGTGACTCTGTTATACCAATTAAAATGGATGCAATTGAATGGAATCCAGCATAGAAACAGCAGGGAAGCTACAACTTCCTCAGAAGTGGTCCTTCGAGCCGGATCCTTGAGCCCACATGCAGACCAAGATGTCTAACCAAGCAGATAAGGAGCCTGGTACACGTGTCAGGAGGCAGACTTCCCTCCCCGTACACCTCAAGGATTACATCCTATCTGATACTCCAAATAGACCAGCGCCACCACCCACCACACCACCTGTTTCATCTCATCCAAGACAAGAGGAGGAAGAGGAGGGAAGTACAACTGGTTCACGCTCTGCATCCCCCTGTTGTGGACAGTAACCTCACAGTGTTATAAAGTGATACAAAATGGGTTTTTGTTTGAGTTTTAACACAGCGATTCTTTTTCGATTTGTAAATAATATCAACAAAAAGGTCAGGAGGATCAGGTCTGTGATTATAGTTTTCAGTTGTAGGCCATTGATGCTTCTTAATATGTGATTTCATCTGTAAATGGGCAGTTACATCATTGATCTACAAGGCAATTCAAGCCCATGCCCCTTTCTAGCAGTGTCCTTCAGTCAGATCTTACATCCATAGAAGCCCTGTGCAGAAAGCCCTTTTTCCCCCCATGCACTGAAAGATTAATGTTCAAAGGTTCTTATGATTTAAGTATTCCAGGATTACAAACCACCATTGGTGTGCATGCTCCAGTGAGGAGTAATTAAAGAGTGATTAAGAAGGACAGTCTGAGACATTGAACTCCGCGGCACACTGAATTTTGAATAGAAAGGAGAGGATGAATGCATTTCTCCCACTGCAAGCCATCAATTATATATAACTTCATCCCCTCTGAGGAAATCTACCTGTTTAAATAGATGCTGTGATTATTCGACACCCCCAGGGCTTTTTGTATGAGTGTGTGAGTGTATTTGAGTGTGTGCATGCACGTGTGTGTGTGTGTGTGGTGTTTCTCATTCTACCTGCATTGATGTTGAATAACAAGAAGTGAATAACATGCTGAATTCAGTTTTATGTTCTTAAGATGGCCTCATGCATGAAACTGATGTCAGATATTCTGTCTCACTTATTCATTGACCTTTGTTTGCCTCCGTGTTTTGCTGGCAGTGCAGGAAGCTGTGTGAAAGAGAAGATTTTTTATTTTATTTTTTTGCTTCCCATCGGGAGTTCGACAACTTCAACAAAGCAACAATGTCAACCTTAATTTAGCATGTTGGTGAGACAACTAAACTGTTGCCACTTGTGTTATAACCCAGTCTGCTAGAATTTATGTTTGGATACCAGGAAACATTTTCAAAGAAACGTATTTGCCAAGATGCAAAATGTTAATCCTTAAAGGGGATCTCTGCATATTGCATTGTGGGTAATGTAGGTTTTGACAAGGAAGGAGAATGTGCGGGGGGAAAAAAGATGATGTCTCTGCTTCTGCTGCATCAATTTTAATGATTTTTTAAAAAACTGCCTATCGTGAGTCTGACAGTGTTGTGGGCGTGCAATGCTAAATCTGTGGTGTACTCTTTTAATACGTTCACTGACAACATATTTTATTCGTACTTGCAGTACAACATACATCTGCTTGTAGCGGCTAAAGCATGATTGGTGTTTTGTTTTATGGTTTTGTTCCGATACTCACAGCACACGGTTATCATAACAGACAGGTTGTCGTTTTGGTTAGGCTACATTTAAAAGAAGTCAACAGAGACTTGGAACATGAGCAACTGTGGTTTTAACTGAAATGGTAATGCTGCCTAAGCCTAACCACACATGCGACTCAGAATGCAAAACCCAGTCTATGATGTTCTGCGCTTTGTACGTGTCCATCAAATGTCAGAAGACATTTGTAGTTGCCTATATAAACATCGTTTCTAAAAGACAAAGTTGTGAAAACAGCACCACAATAAGCTTTTTTTCATATGAAAATTAATTGAAATCAAAGATTAAGTGAAATCAACAGTAGATTTAACTGTTCCTAACACACACATTAATACACTTTTTTCCCTATTTATGTCCACCTACATCCACAGTGTTAACAGAATGTTTCTAAGAGCAGCTTGACTGATATGTAATGCAAAAGCTGATAGACAGTTCATCCTGTCATCCACTCTCAGTTTTTGCCACCTGTTTAGCTTTCATCTTATTCTTTGCCTGTGCACATATGCAGACACACACACACACGCACTAAAACACATACAGATACGTGTGAAATATTAAACACAGACTCCGAAAAGGAGAGACATTTACAGCAGATTTGCTTTCACCATGTTCTGCAAGCAGCTGGGAGAAGATGAATACTTAATCAGACAAACTGTTTAATGTCTCATGTTGCTGCAACGTCCAACAAACAGTACATATTCCCTCCCCAAGCCATCAGAGCTATTCTCTGCTACTACTGATTTAAATTCGTGCACTGTGCAAGTACATACGAGCAAATCATACAGTATTCAGGATGGAGAACAGAGGTATTAGGCTCGTCTGATGTCTCTCTGTGTTCTGAGAGGCATCTCAAATATTCACAAACATCCATCAATGCCTCAAAGGGTCACTGTGTGTGTGTGTGTGTGTGTGTGTGTGTGTGTGTGTGTGTGTGTGTGTGTGTGTGCGTACACCTCAAGGTGTAAATCTGTATGTATTCTTCATTCTGTGTCTGCGTCGGAGAGGACAGCATCTAGTGTTATATGTGTTTGTGGTTATGGGTTGAGGGTTGAGGCTTCCTGTAGTAGGTGCTTTTGCATGTGGAAGGCCCTGTAGAATCTGAAAATATGATCATGCTCCTGTTTCACTTTAGTGCTCACAATATTGCCCTCATAATTTCCCAGTTGAAAATATCAAAGAGAAGGAAGGAGGGATAACGAATGCAATCAAAACAGCTAATCAGTGCTAATCATGGCTGTGTTAAGACGGGCGGTTTGGAGAGGGCTTTTCTTACGTTTATGGAAACAAATGAGAGGGATTCATATGTTGTTGGTGAAAAGCAACGCTCTCTTTTCTTGCTTGTTAGCTCGGCCTCTTCTCACTCAGTCTCTGGTGAATATGGTCAAGGGCGCCTGCTGGCTATTACCGAAGACCTCATTCATTAAGCTGGCATTTGGACAAAAAAAAAAAAACGTTCAGCACATGAACACGCACACGTTTGCACATACAGACACACATCATAACAACAAACAAATACGCTCAACAAGGCTACAGAGCGGGAGGGGACATGTGTGCAAACTATCAACTAACAATCTAAGCACTGATGCCCCTTCACACACACACATACACACACACACACACACATACACGTCAATTAAATTGAAGAAGCTTACTTTTTTTTCTTTTTTCTGGCAGTCCCAGCCCTCTGCAGACCTTTTGTCAACCTGTACCCTTTAAATAGATCTTCAGCCTATAATCAAATTCTGCACCATCAGCCCTGCATTAAGAAGGAGAGGAAGAGCGAGAGAGAGAGAGAGAGAGAGAGAGAGAGAGAGAGAGAGACAGAGAGAAAGACCTATGACAGTGAAGAAGCTTGTATAGCAACACTTAATAATACATCCCAAGATTTACAGAGAAATTACGTTGTATGAAACAGTTCTTACTGGTACTTAAAATGTAGGTACACTGGACTATGGGGAACAAGGAACAAGGGAGCAACAATTGGGCATTTTAGATAAAAGGAGAAATAAATAATAATCTGTCTAAGAATTTTGTAAATACTGGGAACCTATAACCTACAATTATAATATACTACCAAAATGAAAGGGCCTTTGGGAAAATCTCTCAAAACTTTGATGGAGGGATTATTGAAGAACACATAATATATATATATATATATGTTACTCTCCAATGCTGGGGTGCAGCAATGAAAGGGGTACAAATCTTGACGTAATGGTGAGAATCAATTGTCAGCCATTTATGGAGTACAGCAACATACTTAATGGGGAATTAACAGGTTAAATGCTATCCCACTGCATAGTGCAGTATGCAAGACTAAAGGGCACAGTGCTTTTGCTGTTAGACTGTTGCGTGTGTAGATGACAGAAAGCCACACACACACAGACAGACAGATGGAAACTATTGAAAGGCTGTGAGCAATGCCTATGTGCCTATGTACCTGATGCCTTAAACCCTTCAGTAAAGTTTTATAAATCCATGTCCAGTCCCCTTTGTCCTGACCTGACTCCCCATGTTGGTGAAAAACTCTTGAGCCAGCTAAATCCTTCAGTGCAGATGTATATGTAGCTGGTATAGAGGAGAACCTGGACCAGCTGTCTGGTCTGGTCACAATATAGCTACAATAAACAATTAAAAAAATACACACTGAAATACAACAAACTATAAAGTGTTAATAAAATTGTAAATTGGCAGCAGGGGACCTACCAGCCTTTGTGGAACCACAGACTAAAACTTAATTAATGGACTTTATTGCCTGCAAGACAGAACTATGCTACTTTAGCAATGTAAATGTCATTACAACTCCAGCTGCCAAAATGCAATCACACACACACACAAACACCTACTGCTTTGTTGTTGTGAGGGTTAATAGTGGGAAGTAGAAGAAAAGGTGATTACAGCAGCCCCTGTTGGTGCTCGACACAATTAAACCACTTCCTCACCAGTCTCTGCTTTTAATCTTTACCCACCTCCACAACTGCTTCCCCATACATAACCAACTCTGCTTTGAAAAGCCTGGAAAAATGCACGTGCCTAGCCTTTTTCATGCTATATATGGCACTACCTGGCAGAGCATAATGCCAGACGTTGTGATTACTAATCAAAATGTCAATCTGAAAAGAAGGCCAAACCTGATAAAAGCCTGAGAGCAGGGCGACATGTTTGTGACATATTTGTGATGTAAGTAATGTATCTATTTGAAGTGTATTGTTAATCATGAGTAACATGTTTGCCTCTGAGACATTTAACAAGTGTGAGTTTCCTGTTCCTGTTTTTTTGACAGTTGAGTCTGTGGCCCCTCAGTGTGTGTGCGTGTGGGCAGGAATAAAGGAAATGAGAGTCATCTTGTATGATTGCAAAGCCTTTCTGTGTGTATGTGTGTGTGTGGGTGGTGGATATATACATGGACATATAGGTATTACTGAATGTAAGCTAAGCTGTAGCCTACTGCCACTCATCTACATATTTTCTTATTTATTAAACAGATGAATCCTAATGTGATATTCTTCATTTCGTCTGCCTACGCCACCATCTCTTAGCTAGCTCCAGCACCTGATGCACTGGCAAAAAAAATATATACACAACTTTCTCCCTGCTCATCGTCTAGATGTGGATGCTTTGTTCATCACATTATTAAGCATAGCCCATTAATAAGATGTCATTTTTGATAAATGTTCTGTTTCATATGTCAACCGAGCCTCTCAATATCAGACCTTCTTCCCTTTGAGCCATACATGTATTTTGAAGGCATGCAGATACTTTACAATTTAATGGACTGAACTGCAAATATATATATATATAATCAAAATTATTTTGTGGATATTACTTAAGAA
>VMKM01003575.1:0-33250 GCA_008360985.2 Macquaria ambigua | reverse complement strand
TATATGTGTATATATGTATGTATGTATGTGTATATATATATATATATATATATGTGTATATATGTATGTATGTATGTGTATATATGTATATATGTATGTGTGTATATGTATATATGTATGTGTGTATATACACACATATGTATGTATGTATGTATATGTGTGTGTATATATAAAGGAATCGTTAAATTCCTGCTGAGGTTAAACATGTCTAAGCCTCATATCTCTGATGGTCTAACATCACTGTGTTTCAGAGCTGGCTGATGAAGACAACAGCACTGCCATCATGTATCAGGCCATAGCAGAGCTGCCAAAGGCCAACAGAGACACACTGGCCTTCCTCATGCTTCACTTACACAAGTAAGAGCTTTCAACTCTTCTGGGAAGTCTTCAGATGGAAAGTAAACAGAACTGATCTGCTGTATTTATCTTGATTTATGAAACATCAGCAGCAGACGCTGTTGTTATAGTTATATATTATATTATCACATGCTGCTTCTGAGTGGTTTGTCACTTAACTCAGTTAACATATAAAACATAAAGCGGTCTCACACTCTGTTCCTAACTGACTGTAACTCTGCTGTGGGAAAGCTAACACACAGATTGCATGTTGACATGAAGCCCCCCACCTCTTCTACTGAAAGAGCGTCTCCTTGTGGTCGTTGGGACTCTATAAGAGGAGGACAAATGTGAAATGGTCCACGGATCAAATACTTCATGACAGTAAGTGGCAGCTGAATTACATGCTGTATTTATTTCCAAATTGCCTTTCATTTTTTTTAGGGTGACGAGGAGCCCTAAGTGTCAGATGGACCAGAATAATTTGGCCCGGGTGTTTGGACCAACTATAGTGGGACACGGGATGTCTGAGCCGTCTCCAACAACCATCATGAGAGACACAAACACTCAGCCAAAGGTTTGCTTCTTTCAACAGTATGTGGGTGTGACCCACTGACCCTGATCAGTGTTTAGGTGGACTAATCATGTCCATCTTTACCCTCAGTGGTTCATTAAGTCTGTTGCTCTTGTCTCAGGTTATTTGCCGCATGTTGTCCCTCCCTGAAGCCTACTGGAGACGTGTCCTTGCGGCCCAGATGGATCAGATTTCGTCCTTGTCCTCCACCACTACGACCTACAGCCAGGACGATGGACATGGTGGGTTTACAGACGCTCTAAGTCTTATTAGTGAACAGCTCCAGTTTGTCTCTCTCATGTTTTAACATCAAGTTGCAGCGCTAAGCATCAGTTTCTCTGAAACATGAATACCCAGTGATGGTCAGTGAAACCCAGCAGTCACTTCCTGTTCTCAAGGTTTTCCAGAATCCTCACAGGCTCTTTGAACATCTGGATCAATAAATATTGTGTCTGCTGCAACCTAAACAAGAGTTTAAACATGTGTCTCAAGTGGTTTCCGCTGGTGGTTCCCGGGACAGGAAGCTCCTTTTTCCGAATCACAGCTGTGGATCTTATCTTTTACTTTTTTCATCCCTGATGTGTTTTTTATGTTTCCAGGTCGCTTGTTTAAGCCGTTGACTTCTCCAGAGTTGAACAGCTATTATAAAACTCCCAGCAGAGGATCTCTGAGAGGCAGGATCAGGAACCTGGGCAACGCTCTCACCAGCACGTAAGACCACAACAGACCAGGTCCAACCTGCAGTCCACTACCAACAACTCCTGTTAGTTAAGACCAGCATTCCAGTGAGCCACAGGTGATCGGAGGTCTGTCAGTTGAACTGACTGTTGGACCAGCAGCCAGTCCTGCTGTCAGCTGACCGTAGCTGAATCATTAATGAATTAATCCATTAGTTGATCAACAAAAAAATTATTGGCAGCCATTTTGATCAGTGGTTGTTATTTACAAAAAGCCGAGCATTCCCTCATTCCGGTTTCTCTGGTTTCTGTCTCAGGAAACCGAATGTATAATCCACTAGTGTGTTCTGGTATGCCCCGGGTTCTCCTTGTCCACAGGTAGTTCAGGAGGATCCTAATCAGATCCTGATCAGAGGTTCTTTTCCTCCACAGGTAGTTCAGGAGGGTCCTGATCAGATCCTGATCAGAGGTTCTCCTCTGAGCTCCCGATGAAACCTGAATAGGCTGCTGACATCCACCTACAACACAGAGCAGGGTGCTTATAACAGGAAGTGCTTATGTCTTGATTAGTACAGTGAGATTAACTAATTAGTCCTAAAAGTAGTTTATTGCCTCAGATATGAAACTCAGACTGAAGCTGATGTTTCTCTGCTGCTGAGGACGTGAATCTTTCAGTGAACTTAGATCTGAACTGCAAGGTTCCACGAGAACATTCAGATGACTGAAAGACCCGTTATAATCAGGCTCCTGTTTCACAGTGTTAACAGGTTCTGGAGCTTTCAGGCCTCTCGAGGGTCCAGGGCCCCTGAGCCTGATGGGTCATTCAGCCCTGATGAATGTCAGTTCTTGGTGGTGGACTCACAGTACTGGTCTATATATTCTCTCCTGTGTTTGTTTTCTCTTCAGTGGTCAAGCAGAACCAGGGACAAGGTTCTTCACGTCACCCAGCTGATCCTGGATACAGTACATGTACTACACATAGTACTCTGTTAGTGTACAAAAGATCAACGTAGGTTACAGGAAATTATGTAATGTGTGAAACTGTGACTGTAAGAAAATAAAACTTGACAAAGAAGATTGAACCCTTTGCAGCTGTGAGCAGCTCCTCCATTTCTACTGTGCATTGCATTGTGGGAGAATAGTGTTAAACATTCTTTCATCAGTGTTTGTTTACTGCAGAATATACATGGAACTGGTATTTGTTGAAGTTTGTGTCTAAATATTCTGTGATTGTTTTAAACAGATTTCTGTTCATCTGATGTTTAACAGAGTCAGAAAACATGAAATAAAACACTTGGGTGTTTCTGGGTTCAAACTGTGGAAAATAAAAGCACTTCCATGTCGTGTTTGTGTGTATATATATAAAATAAAATATTAATAAAAAATAAAATATTTGACTACATATGATTATTTTGATTTCCTGACAGAAAGTCAACCTGCAGGATGTTTATCTGTAACAGAGTGAGACATCACAACAATTAACCATCCACAGTAAATATTCCTACTCTCCAGAGGATGAACCCTTTAATGACTCATGATCTTTCCTCTAGCGCCCCCATCAGGACAAACTGTCCCTGTTGACATCAGACACAGTTATTCCTGTATGGTCATATTCTGCTTTTCTGTTTAATGCTTCTGTGACAGTTACAGTAGTGATGATCTGTAACAGTTCAGCCATACAGTGGCCCTGAGGGTCAAAACACCACATAGAGGAAACCCTACTTTCTACTCTTTACTCTTTCCTGCCATCTGCTGCTTACGTGAGGGTCAATAAGACAAAAGACCGACTGACAGCTTCACACCAAAGAGTTTATTTGTTTTAATTCTACATATTTTTAATGGGGTTTTGAATGTAATAAATCACAACATGCAGGTGGGAAAAGAACAGTGAATAAAGTTTTCATCCCTTTCAAAGAAAATCTGTTTTCAAATAAAAACAAAGAAGAAAAAGCTACTGAAACGTTGGAGAATAAAAATACTAAATACAAAAAAGTTTCAACGCTGAATTTTGTTCATATTTACTTCACTGAGGAGCCAATCAGAAGCCTCAAAGTGGCGAGCAGTGATTGGTCAATCTATAACGCTGTCAGTGACATCACTTCCTGTCATTCTGCTCAAGGAGGAGAGTCTTTATTTCATTCTGCCACTTCAACACTCCGTCCAGAGGACAACGCCCATCCTGACAGACAGACAGGCAGGAGAGAGAGAGAGAAAAATAAATATGAAGAAAACTAATGTCACGATTTTTTAAAAATGCCCCAGGTGTCAGGAGAAGAAATATCAGTTTCATCAGTGAACGCAGTATAAGTTCTTCAACGTTATAGAGAATGCACTCAAAGAAAAAGCTCCAAGAGCTCAAACTGCAGTTTAAGTGTCTTCAGATATCTGATGGAGGATCCATGGTGCTGTGTGAGCTCAACATCCAACATGAGTCTCTACATGCACAACTCTGCACAGACCCACTGATCAATAACGTCCACCTTCAATCAATCAGCCCCCTACACCCCCTCCATCCCAAAGACCTCCAAACCCACCAGCTGAGCCCAGGAAAAAGTCCCCTGTGTCAGCTGGTGCTGAGACTAACTGCCCCCCCTCAGACACAATCTGACCCCAGAGGTCAAGGGTCAGTGTTACCTGGTTGGTGACGTGTGTGTCAGCTCCGTGTAGCAACAACAGCTGGATGATTTTAAATCTGTTGAGTCGAACAGCGTCGTGAAGAGGAGTGTCTCCCTCCTGAAACACACATACACACACACACACACACACACACACACAGGTCGAAACTCTACTCTTTATTTAAAGAAAACAGTTACAGGAAGAAGAGTTAATAAAGTAAATAATGTAAAACAAGATGAGTCAAACTGGGATGAAGTTTAGTTCAAATGAAGTGAAATGAAGGAGGAGGAGAGAGAAGAAGAGTTGGGTGCAGTACCTCAGCTGACCTCAGTGTGTCACTATTGGTCTGAACATCACAACCTGCTGCTTCGGCTCTTTTTAACCTGATCTCAGGTCTGTTTTAGATCCTCTCTGTTCTGCTTCATTCTGGTTCATGTTTGCAGACTATCTCTGACCTTTTTGAGACTTTTAGACCCCCCAAATACATGATGTCATTTATTTCACAAACTCAGCTGTAAGTCCGACTTCTCCCTCAGCCAGTTTAACAAAAGCAGAGAAGTGACACCCACACCTACAGATGTGTAATAAATAATAAACCCACCCTGTCCTGTGTATTGAGTTCAGCTCCACAGTGAATCAGGTGTTCAACACAGTCGTGGTGTCCGGTCCTCACAGAGACATGAAGAGGAGTGCTGTCCAGCTAACATACACACACACACACACACAGTATATCAGTTACACTGTCCACATGTGGCTTCCTAATATATTAATATCTACAGTCTATCTATAATATATCTGCAACATATTGCTGATGCAGCAGGTAGTGAAATGTTTTATGTTAAAGTATGTTACACACACTGTAAATAAATGACCTTATTACATCATGTAGTTTTAAAAGTGTGAGCTGTCAGCTGGCTGGAAGTGATAGAAGTAGTAGGAGTAGTAGTAATGTAGTATTACCTTGTCTGTTGCAGTAATGTCTGCTCCATGGTTCAAAAGCAGTTTGAGTACAGACAGGTGTCCTCCTCGACAGGCAGAGTGGACACAAGTGGACCACAGCTGGACAGAACCAGAACATGAGAACCAGATGGAACATGGCTACATTCACATAGCACTTTTATCCAAAGGCTTCACAAGGTTTCTGCCGCTCATTCACCCGTTCACACACACACACACACACACACACACTCTGAAGGCAGAAAGCTGCTTCAAACAGATTAAAACTGGTTCTAACACAGAGTAAAGATGGTTCTAACACAGAGTAAAACTGGTTCTAACAGATTTTAACTGGTTTTAACACAGAGTAAAACTGGTTCTAACACAGATTAAAACTGGTTCTAACACTGGTACATAGTGCACACAGATACTGTATAATAAACTGAGTGTACCTTTAAACAGACATAATAAACTGAGCGTACATAATAAAGTGTACCTTGTCTCTGCTGTGGACGTTCGCTCCGGCCTCCATCAGGTTAGTGACGACCTCTGCGTGACCCTGTGAGCAAGCTCTGTGCAGACCTGTACGCTCAAACTGAACACACACTTAAATATATCAGTTTATTCAGATACCTGCTGTTACATGATGTTCACACTGGATCTGAACCACATGAAGAAATATAATTTTTTCTGCTGCAACATGAAAAAGAAGTTTGTGTCCAGGTAACCAGCTGGCTGCCATCTTTCTTTGGAGGAAACAGAGTCACAACTTGTTAAACATCTTGTTTATGTTGCAACAGACCAAACATTTATTGATCCAGATGGTTCAAAGAGTTTTGAGGATTCTGGAAATACAACAGGAAGTGATGTTAAACCTGAGTTTATCACAGCCAATAGAAGCAGTCGAGTATCGATGACTCACAGCGTCGCAGGCGTTGACGTCTCCACCTGACGACAGGTATCTGTCAATCACCAGCAGCTGCTTTTGATCACAGGCCTTAAAGAAATCCTCCTCATCCACATAATAAGGCTGAGAGACACAAACAGCCACTGATCACATGATCATTAACTCATGAACACAAAGAGCTGCTCTTTAATATCATGAAGGAAATGTAACTTCTAAATTAAACTGTAATTCATGTCAGTTCTGCAGTGCTTCTGTTCTTTTACTGTTACTCACATTTAAATGTCTGGATTAATAATAAATCATCGTCACATTTGTTTTGCTTTGTGAGAAAGGGTTTGTATAAAACTGGAAGTGATGCAGAGTTCAGCTTTGTGTGGATGTTTTCATAAATGAAATGTATTGATCTCAACATTAATCACTTTAATAATGTGTGATTTCACTTTATTCATTTCTTTGTCCTCTTGTGTTTACTGTTCGTTGTAGATCTGATCTTTTGTCCATTTGTCTTTTTGCAGGTGAAGAGACTGTTGCTGCCAGTGACTCTTCTTTCACCTTACAGGTGAGTGTGTGTGTGTCTTACCACTGTCTGGACAGCAGGGGGGGCAGCAGCAGGTTTCCTGACAGCAGCTTTCTGCTCTCTCTTGGTCTTCCTCAGCAGCAGAAGGTTCTGGAGGTCAGCAGGAGTCTCCAGGAGGAGACGACCCGATTTGTCTGTCTGAAGCGGGGCAGACAGACAGGGGGACAGACAGGGTTCACCATCTGAACCTCATTAGTACTGTTACTACAAACACTGTACTACTACTGCCAGAATGAACACTACTCCTGCTAACACAGTACTACTGTAGCTCTTCTTCAATACAAGAACTAATCGAACCTGAACCTGTAAGAACCTGTGAGGTTCTAGGTTCTGCCCTGTAAATGGTAAATGGTACGTGGCTGCATTCATATAGCAGCTTTTATCCAAAGCTACAGTTTCTGCCTCTCATTCACCCGCTCACACACTCACACACCGATGGCAGCGAGCTGCCAGTAGAGCGCCGCCAACCATCAGGAGCAATTTGGGGTTCAGTGTGTTTCCCAAGGACACTTCGATATGTGGACATAAGGAGATGGGGATCGAACCGCTGACCCTGTGATCAGTGGACGACCTGCTCTACTTCCTGAGACACACATGGCGCCTGTGTTTCCACTGAGTTTTACAAACCAGACGTTTTCAGTATTTAGAAATGAAGCAGCTTGCTGGAAACCAGTAAAAATATTGTTCAGAGATAAATCTGACTGTGGCACTCACTCGCATTTCCAAACTTTATTACTGCACAGGGCACTTTGATCTGTCAACTGTGGCTAAGTTAGCTAACATGACACACAGACTTTCAGTGAGAAACAGTAGCTAGTAGCAGTTATAATGCTAACGCAGTATAGTATAATGCAGTGGTAGGCAAACAGTGGCTCGGGGGCCAAATCCGACCCTACAGCAACAATATTTGGCCACTTGAACATTTTTTATTAGTCTACTGTAGATACACAAGCATTAACAAAGCAACATTAGCAGTACAAAGTAACGTTAGCATACAAAGAATGTGATGTTAGCATTAAGTAACGTTAATGTTAGCATACAAAGAATGTGACGTTAGCATTAAGTAACGTTAATGTTAGCATACAAAGAATGTGACGTTAGCATTAAGTAACATTAGCATACAAAGAATGTGATGTTAGCATTAAGTAATGTTAGCATAGATGGAATTCCTGCTGTTTGCTGGCTGCACAAGTTAAGAGCACTGACGTTGTCTCATATCTGAAAATCCTGCTGTTTGTTGAAATATAGCAAACACTTGACATCTGCCTGTTCCATTAGTGCAGAAACACATATTAGACGACTACAGAGTAACAAACTGTCAATACAGGAATTATTGATCATCTACAGAGACTCTGATCACCTGTTTGATGTTTTTTTTTTTTAATTAAAAGTGTAGTAACGTGATGCGTTTTCCATCCTACAGCTTCTGAAACTTTAAACACACATCAAACTGATCACCAGTGTATTGATCACAGAGTCTGACAAACTGATCGTCTAAACAAAGACCTGGGGACACCAAACCAGTTTTACAGCAGCTGGTTTCAGCAGAAGCTAAACTGGTCGACTGTATCTGTTGCTGGACTCTGGTCTAGCCAATAAAGGATGTTTGTTTTTCTCTGACCTTGAGGCTGATTGGACAATCAGAGTCCTGCTTCTCCTGAGAGACAGACGACTCATAGCCTCCGTCCTCCACCTGCTGAAGACACACAGAGATGTTAGTCTGTATATATGATTAGATTAGAAGCTTCAGTCTGATTCTCTTTTTAAACTCTGTCTCACGTCTTGTTGACGTCCTGTGGACTCTTCATGTTAATGTGACACAAATGTTTCAGGTCATCAGATGCACATTTAAACCAACATGGAACATTTTCAGAAGATTTCTGCTGATATAAAAATACTCCCAAACATTCTGACACATGTTTAGCATGAAACAAGAGATAAATGAAATATTAACACAGGATTAGCTTTGTTTGTTAAGTTACTCATTCAGTTTTTTGTATTTTATTGATGAGTGAAAAATACTTCAGAAGGTAACAGTCCAGTGTGAAGTATTTGTATAAATATATATTTTATGTATTTTTTTCTTTTGAGTTTAAGAGGGAAACTTTTCTGTTGAATTTTGTTGATTTTATTTACCAGAATGAACAGAGGGTTTATCAGTGAGACTGAGTGTGCTCAGTTTGTCCACAGAGACGCCCATCATGAACACGCTGAGGCAGATTTCTGTTGACAGTTCAGACTTTGAATCCTAAAACTTTAAGTCTTAAAGAGGAAACCAGAACAGAAATAAACAATATAGAGATCAACACACAGCTGACTTCTGACCTCTGACCTCCTGTCTCCCTCTCTCTTATAAAACTTTATTAGCAGCTTAAAGAGGAACAGCAGCCTCAGTTTACAGCTCAGAGTGTGTGTGTGTGTGTGCATGCGTGTGTGTGCGTGCATGTGTGTGTTGGACATGACCTTCTCTGGTGTCATTTTATTGGCCAATCACTTCCCAAAAGGGAGGGGCCAGAGGTCAGCGGGGTCACGTGGTCTCTGACAAGTTTAGTAAACTAAACAGCCGAGATTCAGGTAATCTGATTCAGACGCTGAAATAAACAATCAGCCTGTTAGTTTTTACTCCCAGCAGGAAGTCAGCTGTGTGATGATGAAACATTAGAACTTCCTTATTTAACTAAACGGAAGCCTTCGTTTGAATCTTTCTGAGGGTTTTTGTAAGAAACCAGAGAAGAAGAAACGAGTGTGAAAGTCAGACCGAGGAGGAGAATAAAGAGAGAATCTGTAGAAGAATTTATACAAGACAGAAAAGAAAGAAAGAAAATAGAAGAAGAAGAAGAAGAAGAAGTTCTTCAGTGAGACAGACAACAGACAACAGATGGTTACCATGATGGCGACAGGTGGACTGCAGCCAATCGTTAACCTGCAGCTGCACTTTATTATCCACCAATCACATGTCAGAGGTCAGAGGTCAGGCAGCGCACACACACACACACACACACACACACACACAATGCAGGAAAAAGATCAGTGGTTTCATGGTTACATAAACAAGAAACCACTGATCTTTATATATATATATATATATATATATATATATATATATATACAAAAATAAGAAATATTTTCTTCTTACCATCATCATCTTCTCCTCCTCTTCATCCTCCTCCTCCTCCTCCTCCCAGCTGATCAGCTCAGATCTGACAGCATCAAGAAAAACAACAAGAGAAGAAGAAGAGAATCTATTCGTTTCTACCTTCATCACATTGTGAACAAACTGAGATCAATAAAATGAACAAACATCAGCAGTTTGATTTGGACTCAATGAGACGTGAATACGATGAAGACATTTACTTCTGCAAGAAATGACTTCAGATTTCCTCTCTGAAGTGTGTTTATGGATCAATAGTTTTATGGATCAATAGTTTTATGGGTTATTAGTTTTATGGATTTTTAGTTTAATAGATTATTATTTTGATGGATCAATAATTTTATGGATCGTGGTGATATGAACCCTAAAACCTAAAACAGGAAATGTGGTTCATGTAAATATTGTTGAGATGAAATGTTAGTAGAAACACACAATAAATAGACAAATCATCAGCTGTACTCAAGGCACCCACCTCCTCACTGGCTTCTTCCCAAAACTACTACACCTAAACAGACTCCTCTCACACACTTCAAGTTCTCATTTCATACATTATAAATAGAGATTCCAGCTGCTGTAATAACTGCACTTCCCACCGCTCATCTCTCCTCATTCAGAAGTAGAAACCAGTAGAGTCCAATCAGCTGACTCAACCAATCAGATGCTCAATCAATAACACACAGCAACCTGTTCAGCAGCAAATATATCTGATAGGAACAAACTGAAGCTGCTGACAACATCAACAGAGCTCCATCTGAAAACAGGTTTAATGTTTCATCAATCAACTACGTCTCTGCTGTGAACAGAACGCTGATCCAGAGGACGTTTCAGTAAGTTCAATAATCTCTCCAGCATCATTAACAATAATCAATAATCAATAGTGATTACAACTCACCTCGGCAGCTCCATGTCAGCGTTCACATCAGCAGAAGAAGAAAAGAGTGAAGATCTGTTTCCTGTTTGGTGACGAGATGCTTCATCAGTCCTCCTAATATAGACACACACACACACACACACACACACACACACACACACACACACGTTTGTGTGTTGACCTTTGACCTCGCTGGTTGAACTTGCAGGAGACGGCTGCTGAGCCCGTCTGACCTCTCAGTAACCAGAGAAGAAGAAGGAGGAGGACTCTAGTTTTATTAGTGGTAGTAATCAGTACTGACAGTAGCAGTAGTACTGGTAGTACTAGACATTCAACTTGTATTAATATATGTAGAGGTACTAGTAGTAACAGTAAAAGTAAAGTACATTCAGCTGTAATACAGTAGTACTTGTAGTAGAGGAAATCTCCGGTCGGAGAAAGTTTTCCTGTTAAAGTAACACATGTATGTATACTTATACTTACTTCTATTTAAGTACTTTAAATATATTCAACACATATTCAGCTCACTGAGACTTCAGGTGCCACCAAAACACCACAAACTCTTGTTTTATTGATCGATTCAAGTTTCCTGCAGAGGACACTTGTACTTTTCGCAAAGTCAAGCAGATCGCTTTCAGTTTCCCTCAGAGCTGAGCTACTACTAACAACACACTGCATTTGTTTCCAATTTTCTGTGAAGAAACGATCAACACCACTTTGGAAATAAAAGAGAAGAAAGAAGCATGTTCACAGAAGAGGTAAAGTGACATTGTCATAATTGTATATTGAGTACAATTACAGTACATAGTTTGAGTGTACGTGACTACAACGGGTTGGTGGAGGGGGGAGTAGAAGAAAACACTGTCTTCTAGTGCTGCTCATGGTGGAAATCATTGGGTCTGTAAATAATAATATAAAGAGTAACGTTATGGTCTAGACCTGCTCTATAGTGCCCTGAGATAACGTCTGTTATGATTTGGTGCAAAGCAAGAAATAACCGTAAGAATCCCCAATCTCAGTGCTACGATACAGGCAGAGTAAAACACCCGGTAGTCGGTTTGGAACCCTCTCAAGTTTCGCAGCTCTCCATCAAGTGAACGCCAGTCCGAGGTTCACTCTTGTTTTTCCTCATTTTTTATCACTCTCCCTCTCTTCACAGTTACTCCGGTTGTTCCACCACCCGTTATTTCTGCCAGCTGGGGATGGCTACCAATAGCTACCGGAAAATAAAAACCCTATTCCTCTTCTGTTTTGGTTGTGCAGTGCAATGGTTGACCAGCTTCCTTTGTGCCGTAAATCGAGCCTTCTTGTTCCCCGGCAGATTGTACCCGGGGGCAGACAGAATTACACAGTGAAAGCGAGGCTTATAGGATTGTGCAATCAACATTTACTTCATAATGATAAATTAAAGCAAAAAAGTTGTCTATTGTCACTTTAACTGGCAGGTTCCTGGTTTCTTCAGGCTGATGAAGGTAGACAGTGATGTGATGAACAGGCTGAACAGGTTCCTTCTTACTGTGGAGCTACAGGAACCAAGCAGTCCATTCTGCACGCTGTTTGTTCTCCTGGAGAACCGTGAAGGTTTCAGTTTGTCTTTGTGTTTTCTGAGATACCACGTGAAGGAGACCTCAGAGCTCCAGCGTAAAGACGGTCTGTTGACTGTTTTAGAAACATTAGAAACATGAATGAGAATAAAATAGTAAATATCATGAAATTAAAATGGGAGTGAATAATAATACATTTGATTGACAGTAATAAAAGTGGAATTATTCATTCAAACACCACAAACCAGATCTGAGCTGATAACTGATGACTTCTGTAGGCCTGGGTTTCGTCTCTCAGGCTAGCTGAACGCAATACCTACAGACCGTACTCAGGGCTGAAAAAGTCACAACTCCTTAGTTTTTTGGGTAATATTTTTATCTACAGTTAATATTCTCCCAGAAAGATATCAGGTCTCTATAAGCGAGTTAACAAAGGTTTACATTTCGTTAATTTGGTGTTATATTAACATTGTGGAAAACACAATAACCAACTCTGACATCAAGTGTCATTTGCTAGACTTTGCTGGACTATCTATATAAATAAATGGGGAATTAATATTATTAAGTATTTTGGGATTGTTACGATTACATTTTTAATTAATTAATAAAATGGGACTCCTTACCTTTTTATGACTTTATAATGTTTTGTCTTGCAATGAACAGTGTTTTTATCTGATGTGACTGCCACACAGCCACAACAGGACACTGAGGCAGAAACCAAACACGCCTTTATCCATCACATTGATCTTCATAATCAACAGATTCAAGAATCCACAAGAATCAATCAAGATCAAACCTGAGATGATTAAAAGGAAATACGTTGTTTCCACTGTGTTTTAGTCTGACCAGCAGGGGGCGCTGCAGGCTGCAGGTCAGTCAGGATCAGTGTCCTTCAAAGAGTCTAAACACTGAGTATGTGTGTGTGTGTGTCTGTGTGTGTGTGTGTGTGTGTGTGTGTGTGTGAAAAAAGCTTTCACAGAGTTATATAACAGTTGTGTGGTCTCTCCCAGCTTTATATAACACTAATACTGTCTGTCTGTTTGACTGTCTCTCTCTATCTGTCTCTCTGTTTGTCTGTCTGTCAGTGTTTGTGTCTTCCTGTTCAGGTGCAACACACAGATGGAAATTAGAAAAATTAGCTTGTAGTTAAATCTTCATGTGTTTATGTTGCTGACCAACTGAAAGTCTGTTGGGGGTGGGGTGTCCATCACCTGTTAGTTGGTGGGACCAGTGTCTTGGCCAGCGGGACCAGTACATCAGTCAGCGGGACCAGTATATCAGTCAGCAGGACCAGTATATCAGGACCAGTATATCAGTCTGTGGGACCAGTACATCAGTCAGCGGGACGAGTACATTGGTCAGCAACAGTAGATGTTTTAATCTTCATGTGTAGAGAGTTAACATGGCAGTACAGCGTGTGTGTGTGTGTGTGTGTGTGTGTGTGTGTGAGAGAGAGAGAGATTCAGAGGTGGTTTCAGGTCACTTCCTGTTACATAACTGTTTAATCTGTGAATGGAAACACTGAACTGGACAACTCAGTCAGTCAGATTCTCTATAAGCTATAAGCAACAGTCACAGCTGAATAAACACTTTATGAATGTGACATCCAACAATATTAATATAAACAAATACCTTCAGTATTTGTACACATGGCTGCTAACATCCTGTGTGCTCCTCTGTGACTGACTGGAGAGAAACATCAACCTGAACTTCAGTTCCTACTGGAACAGGAAGTGGACATTGTGTGTTTATTCTGCGTTCACGTCACATGTGATCATGGAAGAGATGTGAAAGATTCCCATGTAGTCGACTTGTTCACATTGAGACACGTTCAGACGTGTCTGACCCCCCCCCCATGTGTTCAGAGTAGATTCAGTCAGCTGGACGTTAATGTGAGAGATAAAAAGAAGAATGTTAATCATCTCTCTCTCCGCTGCTCTGTCAGCTCTCATCAGTCTGATCACTGCTGCTGAAACTATTTATTTTGTCTGAGAACCACACAGCTGAACTCTTCATAAATATTAACTTCATGAAATCACATTAGTTAGGAACTTTGAAATGTTAATATAATATTCGCTTCACTTGAATATGAATTGTTATGTTATATATATATTTTATGTGATAGTATTTAAGTCTTAATCAGTTGATTCAATACATTAAACGATTATGTAATATTTTATTTTGAAACCGTTTTCCTGTTATGATAAACTGATGTGATGTCACTGAGTTTTCTGATGATGTAATAAAGTTCAGAAGAAGGGAGAAACAAAAGAGCGAGTGAGTGAGTTTTAAACACTATAAACATTAGACTTTTATTCTGAAAGGACACACACAAAAGGAACAGTCAATCACTTCCTGTTTACATCACTTCCTGCTTCAGCAGAATATCATGGCATCATTGTTACATTGCACTTTACAATACAGCCTTACCATACAGCTCTCTGGCTAACTCTGGCTGGCTAGCTAAAATGTTGCGTTCAGGTCACATTGGAATAAAGAAGAGAGCTAACTTCAACTCAGAATTCCAACATCCAAATTATTTCTATTGTATTAATTTAAAATCAGCCTGAAACGGCTGCTGATTAGCCCTGCCCACAGGGCCCGATTAATAATCTAATTAATAATTAATAACCTTCAACTTTGACCTGAGCTGCTCTGACCTTTGTGGGCTCAGCCAATCACTGTTGACCACTGCTTGAACTGAAAGATGGAAGAAACACTAATGATGTGTGTTTGTGAGTTTCAGAAGCATACAATAACAAACTGACCTCAGATCAGATAGGAAGATTATATATATATATATATATATATATATATATAGCTTGCTAGCAGTCACGTGACCCTCACCTTGCAGGTGGTAGTGGTCCATCGAGAGTCCTCCCCCGACCCACCTGTCATCATCACCACAAGGCACCAGGTGTGTTTTCAGGTATATAGTTGGTATTTACAGTAAATCTGACGTGACTTGAATGCAGCACGAGGCCTCCAGCAGCCGTTCATCAAACATCTCAACTTCTGACAGATCGACAAAAACTAACTCATGATTTGCGTCGAAGCTGCAGGTCGACATCATGAACTCCCAGATTCACTTTACATTTCCCTTCAGTCTCCAAAACTTCATGTCACACACACACACACACACACACACACACACACACACACACACACACTGGGTAAAAGCACTGGAAGTGTAAGTCTTAGCTTAATAAAGGCTTTTATGGCTACAGGAGCTAACAGGAAGTGCAGGTTTATCTTTACCTCTCCATCTACAGCAGTCACCATGACAACAAGACTACAGTAGGACACTAAAATGCATAGCAACATCCTGGAACCACTCAGGTCATTAGCTACCCGTTACCAGGGGAACAGAAATACCTCTTTAGGAGAGATTGTTAGCCATATCCTAACAAGAGTGTTTTAGGTTAACAGGAAGAAAAACAAAGAAACTAAACATCTGAAATTAAACAGTGGACCAATCAAATAAGAGCTTATTTAAGGGAAGGGAATTTAAGGGAAGTTCTGGTATTTGTTCTGATGTTTGTGTACATTCTGAGTCTGGCTGATGCTAACTCCAGTAAAACAACGTTTATCTGGTCGAGCAGCTCGAGCCTCCTACAGCTTTCCAAATAAACTTCAGATGCTTGTCTCTGAGTCCAACTGAACACAGAAATTAGCCCTGTGGATTAGCTACTGAAGCTAACTGCAAAGGAATCTACTTCTGGGGCAACTTGCCAAACCAGCTGCCTTTCAAGATGTTTCTGTAATATCTGTGTTGACCTCTGTTGAAGGAGAATCATGCTATAAATTAAACAGAGGCTGCTAGTTATCCTTATACATTTATTTAGAAAGATTTAGGAGGGTCGGGATGCCTTCCTGTTGCTATAGTTACATTTTCTGAATCTCTACAACAAAAGGTGGCAAGTGCAAAGTTAGCTTGACTCATAGTCTAAATGGATGTAATTATGAGAAGAAGATCCTGTTTGAAAAATGCCAGATTTTTCCTTTAACAATCAAAAATATATCAGAAAAATCCCTCCATAAAAACAAGCATCACTGGTTCTCTTTAGCGTGTCAATCGTCCCAGAACACTGAGGCATTGTGGGAGATGAACTGTAAGTTCCTCACAGTCTCTGTGTATTTTCTATGTATTAGTTTGTTTGTCATCACTTAACTTGACAAATGCCTGAAGTTCAAATTAAAAGCAAAAGTTCTAGACAAGTCGAAGTCAACTCTCCCGAAAAAAGACATCCAATTAAAAACAGGTCCCACTAAACAGATTCCAGTTTGACGAGTCAAGTCTGAGTCAAAACTCCCACGAGACCGAGACAAGTCAGAATCAAAGAGACCGAGAGAACGTTTTCATACCAAACTCGAGTACTACAGCTCTGTTTCCATGCTAGAGACCCTTTTGTACAGAGTTATAAAGATGAAGGTCCGATTATATAAAATTACTGAGTGACTGAGTGGTTGTAAGCTCTGCCCCCACCCGTCATTTGGTCGTAATGTCATTAAAACCAAGATTTTTCCCTGTAAATGTTCTTATTATGGCCCTGTGAAATAATCATTTATTATAACAATATTTTACACCAAATTTAAAAGCTAAAAGATCTGTTGATTTTTCCACTAATAGAAGATACCAAAACTCAAAAGGACAATATTGACTAAAGTGCAGGTTCTTTTCACAGGGTTTTGGTCTGTTTTGGTAGTTTCTGGTTTAGTGTCGCATTAACACAGGACTAGACTCAGTTCACTCTGAATTCAGTCAATTCAAAAGTTAAAATGTTAACTTTATTTGTTCATTCTCCTGCTGTAAATCTCTTCAAATAACTGATACGTCATATATGAATTAGAGGTCTTCAAGCCACCAAACCTCTCTGGACTTGCAGACTGAGCCCTCATGGACTTCGGTCAGACCATTTGTCTGAAGTGCTTACAGTCGTCACAAAAAGTCTGCAGCGGTGTAAGAGACTTCAGATCTCAATCGTGGCCATGGATATAACTAATGCTGAGATCCTGACCCTATAATCCATTTCTGCAAGTGTGGGGAAGTCCAGACAATTGGATTCAGCCCTGCTCAAGACTGGGTCAGGTTAGGTGTTCGGGTTAGGGTCTGGAAGTTAAAGATCCTTGAATTGAATCAAACTGCGCCTGAAGGCATTGAGGTTTAACAATAAACAGGATTCAACACTGTGTCACACACTTAACCCAGAGTCATTATTTAGTCCACAGCACAAATTTATAAAATTTGATTTTTTCCTTCGTTTCATTTTTCTCTCTTTTCAAACCCTAAATGTGGGACTGGTTTTAGGGATCTTGAGTCTTCTGAACACAGCGTTTCAGGACTTAAAGTCATGCTGCTGGTCTTCTCCGACAGCAGGTTCAGGACTTGGACGTCCTGAGAGCTTTCTGTTGAGAAGGATGAATCAGCTGTCATGGTAGAAAAGATTGAAGGGAGGTATGCACTTGAAAATGCAGGAAATAAAGAGAAAACGGCAGGAAATGCAATCCCAAAGAGCCAAGGAAGATGTCACATCCTTGGACCTGAATTCTTGAAATATTTAATTAATCCTTTGGATGCTTTATACAAACCACTCTTGAATGCATCTGAAACTCTTGTGAAAAGTGTATAATGAATGAAGCCTTTTGGAGCCATATGGAGCCGAATATTGTAAAGTCTTGAGGAGGTTTTTAAAACACTTGTAAGGCCATGAACCCCTCATAGATCTTAGGGAGGTTTTAAGAAAGCACTTATGAATCCGTGTGAGACTTTTAAAGCCTTAGAGGTCACCTCACGGATCCTTTTGAAAGTTACCAAATCCTTTGGATGCTTTTAAAAAGCCCTTACAACCCCTGATTCTCTTGTGAATATCTTTATGCTACTCAGTTTGATTGTCATACTTGCATACTTAAAAAAGTGAGGTTCTCTGACAACTTGCAAACTCTTGAATTCTTGGGATGCTTTCACAAAGCACTTACAAATCAAACAAGTCATTTTTTAAGATTTCCCATAAGGCCATCCCAGGTATCCAGCTGAGTGTCAGCACACTCGGCTGTGTTCCGGCACAGGAGGACCAGATGTGAGCCGGGTCTGGCTGCGGGATTTGTTTGTTGGGGTGCAGATTTGGGCCACTGTTGGGCCAAGACATTTTGACTACCTGACGTTGAATTGGCTGTTATCCTGAGTCCTTCCACTCTCTGTTCAGACAGACTCGTGTTAGGGCAACTAAAGTGACTCAAGTGGAAGGAATCCGTAGTGTATCCTACCAACACATCTGGATAACCTCCAGATGATATAATGTGGCTGTTCAGTGCTGTGAGGGTCCTGTGAATTTCCTACATCTTGGGAACAAACTCTCAAAGTGAGTGCAACATTAATTAGATGTCCTGTTGTGGTCTCACCAGTAGGGGGCGCTGGTCTCCACACGGCCCCAGCTCTGCCACTCGGGGAAGATCCCTGCTGATGTCCTGGGACTTCCGAAGGGATCAAACTCCATCTCCTCCCTCTTCTCTCCACCACGGTCTCTCTGGATCTCCAGCCCGGCAGTACTCTCAGTGATCTGGGTCAGGCTGCTGCTTGGGTCCACCACCGCCAGCCGGTAGTTGTTCCCATGGTTGTTGTCCCAGAAGGTGTGGTCCTGAGTCTGGTACTGAATGCAGAACTCCACTCTGTTGGAGGGCTCGAGAACCTCCGGTAACGAGACGGAGAATGAGAAGGTGTCGGTATCAGGGCAGCCGTAGACATTGTTCAGGTACAGACATGGAACATCCTGGAAGGAGCACCACGAGTCAAAGGTGATCCGGACTGAGATGAACTTGTCAAAGCAGAGGTTTCGGACCTGAACAGTGCCTGAGAGCAGGCGCTCTTGGATAGAACAGGTCTCCAGACAAACCTTCTGGGCTTTGAGCCGGTTCCTCAGGTCCAGATAGTCTGCTGCCGGCTGGGTGAAGTCCAGAACCAGGCCTGAACCATTAACGGTATCCAAGAGCTTTAAATCTAAGTTTGATCAAGAGAGATTAGAGATTTCAGATGACATTCTTTGGTGCAACTCCATCTTGTATTAATTCAGATTACAGAATGAATAAGAACATAAACATCATCTTGACCAGAGTTGCTCTGATTCTGGTTGGATGTTCAGCATCAGGGGTCAGAGGTATCAACCTATCAGAGCCAGGGATTGGGTTAACAGAGAGATTGCCAATTAGTGATTGGCGGCAGAAAGTTTTTCTCTCCAGATCAAATCAGATTTGTGCACACAGATAAACCTGTGGCTTTATGAGAAGAGTTTGACTTGGCTGACTTGGCTGCTGGACCAAACCGACCCCCAAATAAACCATCTCCTGCTTCATGATTCAACTCTTGCACAATTACTCAAATTACATTTTCCCATTTGCCCAAAATATTAAAATGAGTGTAAAAAAAATCTTTGGATTACTAAACTCTGAGCTCCATGTGAAATCTCTGGTTCAGTCCTGCAGTCACTGCTATGTCATGTTGCTACTGGAACACCTGGCTCAACTGCCTCAGCTTTGTTTTTTTTCCAGGCGTTTAGCTTACTACAGAAACTAAACAAAAATGTAACATAGATCACACATTAGTCCAGTTTTAGCTTCTCATCATTGGCTACTTGTTACTGTTTGGATTCATATAAAAATATTATTGTTGACATATACATCACTACATAATCAGTCTTCTGTATTTAAAGGAGTTGTTGATCTCTGACATCTTCAAGACTTCTGGCTGAAAACTAAAAGTGATGGAGCATTAATCTGCAGATTATTTTCTAAACATCAATGAATTGACTAATTGCCCTAATAAAGTTCACTTGCTGTGTATCAATGACTAGCTGCTCTTCGGTTCAGTCACCTTTGTTGTCTCCCAGGTGTCGTCCAACTGTGGCGCCCTCTATCTCCGTCAGGTGGAACTGCAGTTCGGTCAGTGGGTTGTCCTCGGCCTCGTTGAAGACGTGGATGGCAGTGAGCGCGAGGCCTTGAGAGTCTGCAAACACCACACTCTTCTTCTTCTTCCTCCTCAGCCACGCCGTTGTTGATGTCGTGGTTGCTGTGGCAACGTTGTTACTGGAGGACAGACAGGGTCGCAGCGGTTCACATTGCTTCAACAGAGCGGCTGCTGATGAAGAACAGCGGTTGTCGTAGTTACTGAGGAAGGAGCGCAGAGGAGGAGAGCTGGCCAGGCAGATCCTCACGGCCATGTCGACAGGCATGATGGGAGATGGACCCCCAGGGCGAGGGCTGAGGATGTGGAGGACCCTGAAGACAGAGAGAGACAACAAGTAAGATCTGAAGAAGAACTGATGCTGTTTGAATCAGCTGATCTGTAACAGGAAGTGTTTAGCCAGCTGCTTTTGGTTCAACTGACAACACTGGCTCACTGTTAACTGGATAGATCACCAGGGTAACCGGGGTGGATACCCATGGTAACCTGTGCTGCAGTGCTAACCTGCTGCAGGTTAAGTGTCAGATACAGAGGAAATTAAACCTGAATAATTGTGTTTATAGTTGATTATTATGAAGCTTTTACAACATGAGAATTAGAAATAAAAACTAAACTCAATAATCTGTTAATTATTAATGACACCTTTCAATCAGACATGGAATACTTTTCTTCTCTTGTTTTAACTTGAACTTTCATCAAAAAAGCAGCAAATGTCAAAAGAGAAAAGAAATGATCAAAAGATAATTCATTTATTTTCCCAAACCTGGTGGATAGCATCACTCTCCAGGAAGAAAGGCTGACTAACATCTGCATACCCAGCACCAGAGCAGAAATCAACTTCTGCTTCAGTGCGTAAAAAGCATCCTCACAGGATGCATCCCAGAACTGTCCAACTGAACTGGAGACGACTTCCTGCCACCTTCAGCTGACAGCTGTGAGGACAGAGCATGGAGGGGGGGGGGCCGCCAACTTAGCTAAATGTTTCACAGACTACCGATGGAAACTTGCAAAAAGGACTTTAACTCCGCCAACTTCTGCTGACTTGACTCTCTCTCATGCTGCCCAGCGGGGGGGAATGTCTCCACAGACACCAGATTTAAAAACTCTGTATACTGAGAGATACTCAGGTTTACCTGCAGGTGATCGGCTTCATCAGCACTGAGTGAACTCGTCTGGCAACAGCTAGAATCTAAAGGACGTTCATTTATATGTAAAAGTCCCACACTGCAGCTTTAATATAGAAATATATACTATATAATGTAATGATACAGTATGACATATTAGTATAATATAGTGTGGGATATAAAATATAAGGTGAAATACTGTAATATAGTATAACATAATATACAGTACAGTATATAATAAAACATAATATTTAATAAATATTGTATAATAAAATATGATCATTATTATTTTATGTAAAAGGTGTCAAACAAAAGAGACATATGTTTATTTCTACTTTTCACACTGGAAATGGTTTCATTTAATTTCAAACTGGTCTGACGTCAGTTAGCAGGATGAACAGGTGGAATAAACCTGACTGAGAGGACCGGAAGCTGCTGTGGCGCAGTTTCATAACGGACTCAGACTCTCACCTGGTGCAGTTCATTGAAAAGTGTCACTCTCAGTAGAATCCAGTAGAATCCGCTTCAGTCCAGCACGAGGACAAACAACAAGCACGAGGTGTTTCTGTTCCTCTTCTTTCTTTTGGTTTTATATTTCAGCCATTTTAAGGAGAACAAGCCGCTGTCTTGTCCACGCGCTCAGACATGCCCCCTGAGACACACACACACAAACAAGAGAGGGCAGCCAATCAGCGCCCTGAACCGTCTGCTGCTGGCTCTCTCAGCCAATCAGAGAAGAGCCAAAAAGAAAAGAGCGCGGTCAAGCAGTGACGTAACGGTTGGGCGGAGCCTGTCCTCCTCCTGAAACCATTTTAGCCCTGAGTTGAGACTGACAGGCAGAACTATAAAAACACAAAAAAACTTCTCGACGACTTCTCCAAGACAGTGTAGAAAAATAAAAGAAACTACTGCTGATTCAGACAAGTTAAATAAACTAATTATACGTGTTAATGATAATACATTTTAGAGCGCTTTTCTAGATACTCAAATACACATTCACATGACAAATTAGGTAAGAAAAAAAACATTAAAAGTATCTCATGTTCACAAAAGACTCTAGTTGAAATTCTGTTTATCAAAATGTAAAGAAAGGTCACATGACATCACAAACAGGAAGTACTACCCTCCCAAACAAACAATTAAAAGTATTTCAATTATTATCTTGGTGAGCAATATGATTAATCACCAAAATAAAAGCTTTGTAATCATTTCTGGATGGTACAGTCCCATAGCAGCAGCCACAGAGAAGACTTGTAATGAATCCACAGTCAGGACAGAGAGTCCTGTCAGTCAACACTGAGGGCACGTAAACTGATGGCCTAACATCAGCACAGTGTCCTTTTAAGGTGTTGCAGCCCGAACTGAAATCTGCTGTCAAACTCTGAACCCTCATTAACTCTCATGATGGGAAACTTTTGTTTCTGCTGTTTCAGTTGGACGACTTTTATTTTGGAAAGAATTCATGATCTTTTTATAACATTTGATGCTTTGAATAATTCTTTCATCATTTATTTCCTGACCTGACAGAAGAATGAACTCGTGTTCTGATCACCACACCTTCATCATTCGTTACCTGTTTGAATCCGTTCAGTCAGTCAGAAGGACGAGCAAATAAATAATAATAATAAATAATATCTAATGTAATACCTCCCATATTTACTGTGTGCTGTCTGGTATGGAGGACCATATCTGCCAAAAGTGAAACTAAAGAAACAATTGATGTAGAAAATCAAATAAATTAATTCATATAAATGATTCAAATGTAATGCATTGAGGATCTTAGGGACTCAGATACCTTTTGTTTAAATTACTGCGAGCAGCGGTGGTTTCATGTAACATCCTATAGTAACTTGTCTGAAGGCCTAACCTTCAGCATGTACAATGTACATGAACTAATTTGTCAATCTATCAATGAATTCAGTCCAACAGTATTGTTGAAATAAAATGGAAATATCAGCAATATTTCCATTTTTAATGATTAATGAATGCAAACAAACAAAACAAAAACAAACAAAAAAAAGAAAGAAACGGCCTGTCAGATAAAATCAGATGATCTGACTTTGACACTAATTTGTAACTTTGGGCTGTAGAAATAAAAATCCACTTGACTTGTGTGTGAGGAAACATAATGGCAGCAAACTGTGATGCTTAAATGCTAGCTCACCTGCGCAACAATAAATGGGACGTCCTCTAACTGAAAAGTGTAAACTGCTTTCATCATTTTAGTTTGACTTTGTGATGTCAAAACAAACTCACGTCTGCTGACTGAAGCTGGTGAAGTCGGTGTTTCTGCATTAAACTGCATTTGTTCTCAGAACTCTGCACTTCTTCCCAGTTTGAACTGTTGAAAGTGATCAAACAGAAATGAGGTTTTTGTAGCACAGCTAGTAACAATAACAGCCCAGTCAGTCAGTTAATAATAATAATGTGTTTAATAGTTGGTCAGGTTAATAAAACGTACAGACAGGCTGCTGTGGTCTGTTCCAACAGGAACTGTGCTTCAACACTTTGGTTACATCATCTGCATAGAAACATCGTCATCGTCAATAAAAAACATAAGTGCTTATTGAAGTTGTGCAAAACAAAATAATACTGTCAAACAAGACAAACACAGAAAACATTAGAACAACAACATCATCAACACTGAATATGGCATCGATTTCCTTCTGCGGCTTCAAAAACTCCTCACAGTGAGAAACTCTGTACCGTGAAAATACTCAAGACCGGCTGCAGCTCACATCGCTCTGCTGCTCAACCTGCCGACAGAAACCTGACGGACCAACAGAAACCTGACGGAAAAACAGAAACCTGACGGACCAACAGAAACCTGCAGGAAAAACAGAAACCTGACGGACCAACAGAAACCTGCAGGAAAAACAGAAACCTGACGGACCAACAAAAACCTGCAGGGGGCCAAAGGAAACCTGCAGGACCAACAGAAAGCCTGTCAATCATCAGAAAGTTTTAAATTCAGCAACAAAAACTGAAGCTTCTTTTCTTTAAAAATCTGCTGGTGTTTGTGTCTCATTTATGCAACAAGTCCAAGATCAGGTCAAGATCAAGAGCAGCTCTAAAACTGTGATCTGCCTCTTATAAAGACCTTACTACCTGAAAAGGTCACAGTGGGATTATTAAATTTCCAGAGGAAGCCAGAGGTCCGACAGCAGCTGCAACCACGTACAACTTGTCCAGTATCATCCCTCACATACAGCATCTGTCATATCTGACAGAAAACCAGGTTCAGATCCTGATCCTGTGAGGAAAAACATTCCCACTGTGAACTTTCAGGAGCTCTGTAGATGTCATGTCACATTCAAAAGTCTCTCAAAGAAAAGGGAACAAATATAAAAACATGTCAGCTGATCAGAGTGAAGAGAACTCTGACTGGATGAAGCAGCAGAGCGATGACTTCTACAGTTTCTTCTCTTCAACTAAAAGTGAACAAGTGAAATTATGGCTTCAACAGTGCCAACAGCCCCGATACAGTCCAACAGGATCCAACTGAATCCGGCATGATCTGACCCTGATACCCAGAACAAAAACAACACAGTTCAGTTCACTTCTGTCACTTCAGAGGGTCTTTATCATTACAACATCTGTACATCAATAATAATAATATCGTAATGAAGAGAGAACCAACAGTGTGGTTCTCTAGAGTCTGTGTTCCTGCCGTTCAGAGAGAAACTCTCCTCTTTCATATTAACACTGAGGCTGCGTTTATCTTTGGATCAGAGAAATAAATTAAGCTGGTTTGATTTTTGGCACAGACTGTAGCTCGTCCTCCATGATGAGCAGCAGAAGTCAGGAAACACTATGAGAATGGCATCCATCTTGTTTTTGAGTTAAACTCATCGCTTTGCGCAGGAGCGTTCAGGTCTGCAGCCTGCTCTGAATACACACTCACTCCAACTCAACACTGATGGAAGTGCATTCAGGGCATTCACGAACTATAACTTCTAAATCTCATATCACATATATCTCATAAAATAGCAGGTTTAAAAATCCCATAAATATGAGTTTTATGGTAATTAAACGTATTATTATGAGGAAACTTTCTCTTAAGAAACTGTGATGCTGAAAATAGAAACAGATCTCGTTCATATCTGAAAGTTTTATCATCTTTACAAGAACATATGCAGATATTTTTTCTTTGACAGCGGTGATGTTTTCAGTCTGGTTTCCTGATGACGTTGCTGAAAAAGTCTCTTCAGTTGCTGCAGACATCAGAGGTCAAACTAGCAGCTGATCTGAGGTCAGTCTGCAGTATCAGAGATAATAATAGTATTCTGTTATAGCTGCTTGATAATCTTCAGTACTGTTGAGGGACCTTTGAGCAAAGCATTAAATCTGGGCAGAACAAAAATATATTTCTAATGTAGACTCAGTTCTTCTGAATTTGAGCGTAAAGTTTTGGAACTGGAAAATTCAGATTTACAAAATTCAAGTTCAGACTTTGAAACAAATGTTTAAAGTCACCCTCAGCTTTATTTAATGTGGCAGACTGATGAACAATCCTCCTCCTCCTCCTCTTCCTCCTCCTGCTCTTCCTCTACAGACAGATGTTGATCTGTTTGGCCAGCTCTCGGTCCAGGTCATGGATCAGAGTGTCGAAGTCCTTCAGGCTGAGTCGACAGTTAAATGGAGCATCAAAATCCATGAACTCGTCCACGTACAGACCTCCCCCTTCTCCTCCTCCTGACAACCACGCCTCCTTCTTCTCCTCTTCATCCCCGCTGCCTGAAACAGCAAAAGTAACAAAGAGGAGTGAGACTGACAGGAGGACCAGAACAGGGATCAGCACGTTAAAGAAATAGGTCCAAAATGTCCACAGTAATGCAGGACAATTTGAAAACATATTTTTCTCTTTGAAAAATATCTCAAACAAACTCTATCGACTCCTTTGTACTACCGTAATGAATAAATGTTTCTACTGTATAGTGAAGGAAAATGTTTTCCAGTGTCGTAAGGTGTGGTTGCCATCTTTGTTTGGGTCAAGGAATGGAAATACATTTGATAAACTATCCTGCTCATCTGTTTACCTCCATCACTCTCACTTCCTGCCACCTCGTCATAATCTGCCTCCTGTCCGGACAGAAGATCTCGTCCACAGACGGTCCAGTCACCGGCGTACCGATTGATCGGTGGCGGACTCTCCAGCCGGGCCAGACCGCCTCGACCCCGACGTGACACCACAACCTCCTCTGGGTTCTGGGGCAGAGCCAATCGCAGCGCAGGATGCCGCTGCTGTCCCAGGGGGTTATGGGTAAGGGCGGGGGAGGGAGGCGGAGAGACGTCGATGTGCTCATCTGCTGGGACTCGATGGGTCGGCACTGAGGAAGAAGATATGAACAGCAAAATAAGATGCTGAGCAAAGTGACACCTGTTAGAGGTAAGATGGTTTCCATGGCAACAATTAAGTATCAAAGTGGGTGGAGCTTGTGGTTAATGAGGTTATTTCTGCCACTGTTTCCTGTTCTGTAGCACCTCTGGTCTCACCTGGCCACAACTGCAGCAGGTAATGCAACGCCTCGATATGTCGTTTGAAATCCACCGCACTCGCTATCTCTTCACCATGACCGAATCCTTTCCCTCCTCCTCTTCCTCCCCTCCCCCCCCCTCCTCCTCCCCCCCTCCAGGCCTCCTGGGTGGGGGTGAGGAGCACTGGGCCGAAGCAGACGGCGAGGTTCTGGTGTGTCATCCTGTTGGACAAGCTGAAGGACGCCACCAGGCTGAGGTGGTCTAGCAAGAGAGACAGGGTGGCCTGGAGAGAGAGACAGAAAATGTAAGTTAACCCCTCTCTCTGCTCTGAATCTGACCTTGTCCTACTCGGAAATGAAAAAGAACAACCTGCTCCAACAACAGTTTACATTTAACCCTGTGTTACAATAGGACACAATACAATGCTGTATTGTGGTACTGCAGTAGTAGTACTTTCGTAGTAGTATTCTGTGTTACCCTCTCTGGAGGCGGCAGACAGGACAGTAGCTCCACAGTGCTCTGGGCCAGCTGAGGATCAGGGGTCGCAGGTGGAGCAGGGGGGGGTCGTAGGGTCATGGCCTCCCTGACGACCTGGTACAGAGTCCTGGTGATGAGCTGAGATGGCAGCTCCCGCAGGTAGTCCTTCAGTATACCTGAGAAAACACAGTACTGAGTACAATCAGGAAAAGTACAAGTCAATGAATCATCAAGGTCAAGTTCAAGTCATCCTTTCCCTCATGCTAACACATTGCGCTATCGATCTCAGTTACTGCTCTGAGGTGTTATCACAAAAAGTGTGCATCAAGTGAGGGTTAGGTGTACTGTGTGTTGGCAGTTTTCAGACACACTTGTCTGCTACGTGACGTGTGTGAACGCTCACATAAGTGCTCAAGACCAAAAGTGTGGGTATTTGGACAGACCCCAAGTCATTAGGGTCAACTCTGAGTCATCAAGGTCACGTCCAAGTAAACAAGAGCAGGTTCAAATTCTTAAGATCAAGTGCAAACAAATAAGGATATGTTTGATTCAAACAGAAAGCTGAATAATCAAAATCAAGTCGTGTCATAAAGATCGCTCACAAATCACCAAGGTCATGTTTGAGACACAAGGTCAGGCCTGAGTCATTAAGGTGAGGTACAAATCACGTCAGACCTTGCTGACTATGACATAACTTTGACTTGAACCTGATCTTAATGACCTTGATGACTTGGAAAAGACATTAGTGGCTCTGACAGAAGCCATATTAAACCACACCTCCTCAGTTGAAGCCTAAGTCATTAAGGTCAGGTCCAAGTCTCCAGGTCCAAGTCATCCAGCTGTGTATTTACTGACCTGTAATGACGTTGATGTCAGGGTAGAGGTCCTCGCTGAGGGAGACAGCTGAACTGTTCCTCTCAAACCAGTCCCTGAGCTCCTTCTTCACTGCAGCAGAACCACACAGTCTGTAAAGACCCACCACCTGACAGACAGACAGACAGACAAGGTCTTGAGCAGTAGTCAGAGGCGGTGAAAGTCCTGGTTGGTCAGTTTGAATAATTCACAACTAACTTCATGTCAGTAGAAATGCCTTGTTGCATCACCTTGGAAGTGTTCACCAGTTTAAATTAAGCACACACACACTGTTAATATGAGTGCTGAAGTTGTTGAAGAGTTGAAATATCTTTAACTTTTAAGCTACATGAAACTGACTGTGACTCCAAACTTGTCTCTGAAAGTGCAAGTTAACATAATTTTTCCACAGTTCACTAATAAGTAGCTACTTTCACATCTTGAGTTCAGACAGAACAAACAACCAACTGTTCTTTTTTCAAACAATGTCTCTGATGATTTATCTGACCAGCAATGGAGCTAAACATGGGAAAAAAATAGAGAAATACCTTCAGTCCTCTTCGTTCTATCTCTGCCACAGATTTCTGGATCAGTAGAGGGACTGGGGATGCAGATCCTTCTTTCTCCACCAGATGGTGCAGTTCAACCCCAAACACATTAGCAGGCACGGATGTATCACTGCTGGGCTGTGGAGAGAAAGTAATACAATGACAAGAAGGATTAGTTCAAATACGTTAGTTACAGTTGTGATAAGGAAACCACAGCTCAGGACCGGTGAAGTCTAACTACTTTTGTATTTCCTCACTAAAGTTTTCTTAGTTTGGACCATCATATCATGTTGTGGAGTCATGATTAAGAGCTGTTGAACTGTTGCTTTTACCACTTTAATTAGCAGTAGTAGTATTACTGTGTACCTGTGTGTCCCATTTTTCCTGTAGTGACAGTTTGACATAAAGAAGACCTCTGGGCTCCAACTTTACGCAGAGCTGCTGACTTCGACTCCCTGAGAGAAAAGTACAGTCATTAATATTTGTCCCTCTAGAGCAGAATTTGGCTCCTCATTCTACCCAGAATCCCTTTATTTATACATTTAAACAACAATGATGAATTAGTAAAATAAGGTAGTGCAGTGAACCTTTAAAGAGTGGAGGGATGGAGACTCCACCCAGACAGCAGACTCTGTTTCTTGTTGGACCACCTGACGTCTGATCCGTTCCTGATTTAGACCCGCCCACTGCTTGTGGATAGGCTGCAGAGACAGAAATACATAAAAAACTGAGAACGATCACAAAGAATTTCAAGACGCTTTAGTTATAGTTTGAGTTCAATAGTATTTATCGAATCCCCAAGCACTTTTCAACATTTGCAAGTAACTAAAGTCAGTGGTGGAAGAAGTACTCTGAACTTTTACTTAAGTAAAAGAACAGTGCAGAAATACTTCCAAGTAAAAGTACAAAAGTATTAGCATCAAACTATACTTAAAGCATCAAAAGTAAAAGTACTCATTATGCAGAATAATATATATTATATTATTGGATTATAATTATTATTGCATTAATGTCTTCATCACAGCTGCTGGTAAAGGTGAAATTAATTTTATTTACTTTATAACTGCTGGGTAGCTTCATCTATAATGATACATTATAATTTGTTATTGATGGTTATATTTGGTATTAATAATCTGAATCTGCAAAGCAATGAGCTGATCATCAGAAGATATAAAATATTGATCAAATATGTATCTGACACGTTGAATCAAAGGTCCCAATCCACAAATATTGACAACAACTATTGATACTGATCAGTTTATGATATGATTCTTCTGAAAGTGACTAGAGGAGACTCACCACTCTGTTGGTCTGTCGAAGTACCAAAACACACACTCAAGTTGTGGGTTGGTGAGTGATGTTACAGAGTGAAGTTTATTTTGGTCAGTACAGACACCAGCTGCAGAGAGCTCCTCAACCAGACAGCAACCAAAAGGTTCATTTTAGCCACTGTGGAATTAAAGTTAATGATCTACAGCTGCTGTAATCTGCTTCCAGCGATGCTAAGAAAAAAAATGTGAGAAGAAATTAAAGATGTGTTTGTGTCAGAGCTACCCCTACCAGTAGTGGAGCTAAAAGTGTAAAGTTTGTCCTGAGGGTGGCACTACAGGAAAGGTTATGGGGTAACTGAAATCTAAAGGGGTCATCTTCTGAGGAACAGGAATGAGACATGAAAATCTGACCTGTAATTACTGAGATATTCTGCAGGTTGTGGCGATCTGGTCGTAGCAGTAGTAATAATAGAAGTAGTACTGGCAGTACTTGGAGTTGCAGTGGTAGAATAAGTAGCATTGATAAAACTAGTTTACACACAGCAGTAGTACCTGGTGTTAACACCACTATGCGGAGCTGCCGGGCTCTCTCCAGCTCCAGGTGGAAGGTGTGGTTTAACGAGAGGGTGGAGCCTCGTAGGGTCAGGAGGGCGGTCCTCGCTCTCGTCACCCCGTCGATCTGGATGGCCAGGAAGACCTCCTTACTGCCCTCTGACCTGAAAGAAGAGACATCCACACAGACCACAGGGACCAGTGGGGGGTCACTTTTTAATACTGAACCATACCTTCTTTCCTGACCCTTAACCAACATGTTTCAGTATCTTAACCAATCAGAATGAAACTCTCCTGGTTGAATCATTAGTACAACACATTAACAACTGTATTTAAAAATATCTGGTTCTTTGATTAAAATTAACCAATGCAATGCACTCTGGGACTTGTAGTTGACTTCTCTCCTGAAGATGCTACAGTCTTGGTAGAATATACTGTACTGTTGTATCATACTCAAGGATGCTTCTAATCGAGAAGAACTGTTGGAGTCAGAGTCACAATCAATTTATACTCGTTATACACAGTTATACATTTACTATAGCAGCTCTACAGGAAACCAATCAGTTCCTCTAATGTGTACTAGATGCTGCTGTGATCTAACTGTATTAAAGTGAATGGGAGAACCTTCAACATCTCTCTACAAATACAAAGTGGGTACAGTTTCAGCTCAGTAGATCACTTGTCTTCATCTAATTATATTACAAAAAAACGTTACCCTTTAACTGCCAGTCACCAGCAACCTTCAAGCAAGTATCAGCTTGTATTAGCTGCTGTTAGCTAGCTCCAGGTGTTAGTGTTGGGGGTGTGTTCCTACCTGCTGGTCTTCATCTCCTCCAGGCCCAGCAGATGGACAGTCAGTAAACCTGTCACCCGCTGGCTGCATCGCTGTGGATCGGAGCCCACGTACAGTCGGAAAGAACTGACGTTGCATGCCGTTTCCTGGGAAGTTGTAGGGGGAGAGGCCTGTTGCCGTGGCAGCAGCTCGGGGGAGTCCCCATCACTAAGATAACCTAAAAGGAAAAAATAAACTTTACATTCTGGTAGTTTAATGGATGGGTCTATACTGTGGATGTAGGCGAGCAAGCTAGGCTTCTAAATGTGCGTATTTTCATATATAAATATCATAGAATTGTGGGAAATGCACTTTTAAAAAATGTGGACCCCCCCAATGTCTGTACCATGGTTACGCCCTTGCAAGCAGGTACATGCTAAGCTCCAGGACTCGTGACTTTCAGCAGATACACAGACTCGAAGCTCCAGCCTGAGACAAGACGGTTCCTCCAGAGGATGAAGACAACAACCACTGAGAACAACCAGCTGCTGGAAGTCAAATGAGGAAGAAATTCTAAAATCTAAGCCTGTTTGGATGTTTTTTAGCATTGGATTGTGATCCAAATCAGATGACTTCTTATAATTTAAAGTTATGACTGATTGAAATCTGCAGACACTGAGTGAAGCTGCAGAAGTACTTTAAGTTAATAATACCAGTCCAATTCAGACAAGGCTTTCTTGGTTATTTCTTTTGTGTTTAAACAGACAGTTCATTCTCATGAATGTCCCAGCCTCAGTCCTTGTACAGGTTTTAGCTGATACTGACTGAAACAACATCAACTCAGAGAAAGAGTTGTTATAGCTGGTACTCTGAGTTATTGTCTTATTGATATATTGATGTATATTGATGAGTTTGCTCCGAATGTGTAATTGCTGCTTGTATTAACAGCTGACTGGATATGTCAGATTTTTTATTGTTTTTTTGTCCCCAGGTGTAAGTGCTGTCATATAAATGTCTTAAGTTCATGAGGCATAGTTCATAATTCATCTTATGATTTCATGTAATAAATAAATAATTAATATATTGATGTAACGTTAAAAGGTTAAAATTGAAATCTGATGTAATTAAATGATTTGTTTATACAGTGCTGAAATGTAAAACAGATGAAAATGCACATGACATACTGGGTTGTAGCCGCTAGGGTATTTGTTTATTGTTTACTGTTCCGGAACTAAAGTTCTGTGTTAGCGGTTCCACTACGACAGAATTCTGGACGGATTTCATCGAAGGACTGTGTACAGTCAAACGAGAGCGGTGTCTCTCACAAAGGCACTTTATATTGCATTTAAGGCAATATTTTTCGGCGTCTGAAGCTAAGACAGACATTCAAAGAAACTCTCAGAGACTTCAAGGACCCTCTTTCCATGACAAGCGGCCAACGAGGTATTTTGGTTTACTTGTTGAATGTGATTTGTTTTATTTTCGCGCTAAGCATTATTTGTATCTGTTTCATGTACTGTATAGCTGATGTATTTCATACCGTTTGTTCATACAGTTCTCACGGCGTGACAGAGATGTGGATGCATCATAAAACAAGTTCCCAAAGCAATAAACGCCCATTTTAAAAGAACCGACCTGTGTCTGTGATGTCATGAAGAGAGTTCCACCAGGAAAATTGATGTTAAAAAGGTGTAAATGCATCCATCTCTCCAATTTGCAAATGTAATGTTAACTCCTCCCAAATGTAACTACGTCAGCAAGCTGCCAGAGGAAATAACCTCTACAGGTCTGTCTCTTGTGATAATAGCTGAAGTTACCCTCAAACTATCTGTCATTCTCTCTACATCATTAAGCAACAGGGAAAAAACGGCTCCAGTGATTTCAACACATATGATAAGAAGTTTAGCTAGCTAACACTAGCAGGGGGCGGGTCGACTGGAAGCTAAAGTTCTCTAACTGTTGTTGTTGTAACTAAGCTGCGCTATAGTGCAGAAGTTCTTCTTCTTCTGGCGTTTATTCCATTTACTAAACAG
>VMKM01003574.1:30000-33270 GCA_008360985.2 Macquaria ambigua | reverse complement strand
TGTACTGTGTGCACTGTCTGTACTGTCTGTACTGCAGTTTTGTGTGTACTGTCTGTACTGTGTGTACTGTCTGTACTGTGTGTACTGTCTGTACTGCAGTTTTGTGTGTACTGTGTGTACTGTGTGTACTGTGTGTGTGTCTGTACTGTGTGTACTGTCTGTACTGCAGTTTTGTGTGTACTGTGTGTACTGTCTGTACTGCAGTTTTGTGTGTACTGTGTGTACTGTCTGTACTGTCTGTACTGCAGTTTTGTGTGTACTGTGTGTACTGTCTGTACTGCAGTTTTGTGTGTACTGTGTGTACTGTGTGTACTGTGTGTACAGTGACGTCACTCACTCCTTTGAGCACTTCCTCTCTGTGGTCACTGAACATCATGAACAGGTTGATCTTCCAGCTGGTGTTGCAGTTCACTGAGTTCACCTGCAGAGGGAGGAAGAGATTCTGATTCAGCACTAGTCCTCATCAGGATCATCAGAACCAGGATCAGGATTAGTCCTGGTCTCAGTGTCAGTGCTGTGTGTGTGTGTGTGTGTGTGTGTCTCACCTCCTTGCAGCCCGGATGGTCGGTCAGTTCGTAGTTTGAAGCGTGAAGCGGCTGACCGGCGTTCACCGGGTTCAGGATCACTTTATCTCCCACCACCACCTGCAACACGCAGCATACGCTAAACACTCACTGCTACAAGTACTGATACTACTACTACTTCAATCACTACTGATAATATCTCTGAGCTGATCAATACTGAAGTCAATCAAGGCTTCTTTAATGGACCAGTATCAGCTATATTATTCTGCTATTATTATATCTATTACTATTACTGTTACTGTTACAGATACTAGTACTGCTACACTTTCTATACGTACTGCTACTACATGAGTTCTGCTACAGGACCCCGACAGGTCCAGACTAAAGTTCTGGGTCGGCTTCGGGTTCAGCTCTGGACTGGTTTTGGTTGTTTTTAGTTTAAGTTCAACTAGCTAAAAGAATGAATAAATAAAATATAACACTGGATTTGGTTCTGATCTCAAATTTGGCCTCACGAGTCAGGCTCAGCCGGATCAGGTTTGGGCTGGGTTCAGGTCTCAGTTTCAGGCCTGTGCAGACCTCTAATACTAATACTAGCTTTGCTGCTGCTGCTGCTAAAAAATACTATTGCTACTACTACTAGCTACTGAGATACTGCCTGTACTGCTACTGCTACATTTCAGAGTAAAAGTTACTGCTACTACTACGGCTACTATTAGAACTACTAATAGTACTACTCCTACCTTACTACTGCTGCTACTACTACCACTGAACACTATTTGTACTATTACCACTGCTACTGTACTACTACTACTAAACTATTACTGAAACTACCACTTAAAATGATAATAAATCTACTGCATCTACTGCTAACAGCAGCAGCAACACAGTACTAGTACTTTGTTTTACTGTATTTTCCTCACCTTCAGTATTTATTGTATTGTGTTTTTAAACATCTTTAATTTGGTTATAATTAAAAATCTTTTCCTGCTTTGTTTTTAATGTTTCTGCTCTTTTTTTCTGTGTATTTTTCACTTTTAGAAGCACATATTGTATCTTTTTGTATGAAATGTGCTATATAAATAAAGTTTTTATTATTATCATTGTGATGACCATGATGATTTTATTAGCTGTATTATCATTATTAGAGCAAAGGTCATTGTGAGATATGGACAATGGAGGGAAGAAATCAGCAGGATTGATCCTTTGGGGACGATGAACATGAGCAGAGTAACTGTCCTGTAAGCCTGGCCTGTGCTGTGAGATACTCTGTGTACAGATGTGTAGTAGTAGTAGTAATAGTAGTAGTACGAAGTGTATTTACATTGTCTCCGTTGGCGCGGAGCTTCCAGAACGGCTGGATGAAGAGCCAGGAGCCTTCGTTCCCCGTCCCGTCCAGAGTGACCCGCATGCGTTCTTCTCCAGCAGAGCCGGCAGACGCTTGTTCACCGTCAGGTATTTATTACTCTTCATGTGGAGCAACTGGAGACACAGAACAAGCTCGTTTACTTCACTCTATGTTAGATACAGCTGTTATAAGTGTGGTGATATTCTACATTAGTCTTCATGTTCAGACTCTGAGCAGCAGTGAGTGTATCTGCTAACAGGTTCTGTGTGTGTATCACAGCCTGATGTATGAAAACTATTAAACACCGTTCATCACCATCAACACACACACTGGAGTTTATTCATACACCGTCCTGCTGCCCCAGATACTCTCTAGAGCACCACATGTGGATTCATCCGCTGCTGAAAATAGTCCCCAACAAATGCTCTATTTCCTCCTGTTTGAGTAACGTCACAAGTTTTCTGTCTTAAATCAACAGTCAGGTGCACATATGGACATGGAAACATGTTTCTTTCTGATATCATTCCTTCTGTTCATACTGGACATTAAAAGATCCCTTCATAATTCACTTTTAATGTAGGTGATGGAGGACAAAATCCACAGTCCTGCTTCCGTGCAAAAATGTGTTCAAACGTTTCAAAACATACAAAACTGCCTCTTTATGTTTCCCCTGACAGGTGTTCCCTGTTGAGCTGCAGTGGAAGGACAGAAACAACAACAGGCTGTAAACAGGCGTTTACACGTTTTTTTGCCTTCAAGGAAGACTCTGGATTTTGTGCTCCATCATTTAACACTGAAACGCATCAGGAAGAGATCTTTTAATGTCCAGTGTGAACAGAAGGAACTACAGCAATCAAAACCTGTTCCACTGTTCATACGTGCACCTGATTATTGTTTTAAGAAAGACTTTAAAGAAATCACTGAGCCATGAAACTATATATCTGTGAGCTGTTTTTAAAGATTTACATCTTCAGCAGGAACCAATGAGCTCGGAGCTGAGAGCCACAGACAGGAAGTCAGAAGGTACTGAGAGGACATTGTTGGTTTGAGTCTGAATATGGAGGTTCATCCCTCTCAGACAGAGTGTGTGTGTGTGTGTGTGTGTGTGTGTTTAAACATGTGAAAGGTGCAGCTCAGTTACCTTTTGTACTGCAGTTTAATGGTCCATGTAACCCTCTCCACACCTTCAACACACACACACACACACACACACACACACACACACTTTCTCCTACAGGAATCTTTATCTTAACAATCTGACACAGTTTCACTCAGCAGCAACCACACCCTGACTGTCACTGTGTGTGTGTGTGTGTGTGTGTGTGTGATGATGACAGATCTCCAGCAGTGAAGCGAGGTCAATATTGACACTAACAGATACCAATACGTCGACACACA
>VMKM01003574.1:0-25000 GCA_008360985.2 Macquaria ambigua | reverse complement strand
GACCTTTTAAAACGATGACGCAGACACACACGTTCACTTCCTGATTGGGTCTCATCAGCCACGACGTGTCCTCCCCTGATTCGTCACGCCTCTATCACGTGACCCTTGTCAGCCTCGACTCCCAGCAGTTAACTCAACATTAATAACGAATCACAACACTTCCTGTCAGTAACAGTTCCACCTGCTCGTCGGTCCAACAGAGAAATCTCTGCTCTGACTTTTCTCCATCGCTGTTCTTCGTTCGTAGTATTTCCTGCAGCAAACTAACCAACCAACCGCAGAGCAGACAATCTGCTTCCTGTTTACACCGGCACGTGCACGCCCAGTGCACGTAAATGGTTATGTGATGTGCGTTTTCAGGCGTGTCGTATGGACGGAGATTATATCTGAAACAGTGATAAAACGCTCGTGTGGACGGAGATCGTTTTTGTTTTAAAACGAAAACGATCTATTAATGTGGATGTAGCCAAAGATTAGCACACTAGCATGCTAAAGTTAGCGAAACTTACACAATGGGAAGAGAGTAAGGTCCCAATACGTTAGTGGCCTTATTTATTTTTTATTTTATTTGACCAGATTTGAAAACGTCTCTCTGCTCAAAACTTTAAGATGTGTGAAACGAGTTAAATATTCTTTCTTGTTGTGTGTTAGCTGTGGAGGAAATACTGCATTAAAAAATAAAGAAAAATTAAAACATAAACTCTTTAATTTAACTTAAAACAGGATATAACAGGACTGAAGGAGAAAGCACAAGTGAAAGGATAAAACACAAAGAGGTAAATATTGACTCTCCTCCAGCAGATCCTGGACGTTAAAAACATTAACACTGTTTCTGTGTGTGTGTGTGCGTGTGTGTGTGCGCAAGGCAAACATAATTTGCCTGTGTGTAATCACTCTGTATCGTATTGTAAAGATCTAAATGGACATTCAGGTTTAAACTCATCTTGACTTAAGGAAATTAGCTTTTAACACACACACACACACACACACACACACACACACACACACACACACACGCTGCACACAGATGAAACTGACTTCCTGATGACCTGCCTCTGATTGGTCGGTTTCTCTGCTGCACTTTTAACTTTTGTTGAATTTGGGGGAACGTACACCTTATCACTGCACTGCGACTGCATTTCTGTTCTTTTCTGTTTGCATTTTATTTCATTTGATCTTGTTTTATTCATCTTCATTGATTTTATTTTGCGTCTCTTCGCCTGTGAAGCTCTTTGAGTTTCCTCTGTGGCTGAAATGTTCTGTAGAAGGAAGAGCTGCCCTGAAGATTGAGTTTTATTTCTGGCACTTAAATTAACATCATAAGACAAATTGAACTGAGCCACAGCCAAAACCTCCAGGTGAAGAGGGGGCGGAGTTATCTCACCTGACAGCCCTCTGACGGTCTGTCTGGGTGCTCTGGATTTAGAGTTGGAGCTGTCACTCACACTGTGATGATCCACTTGTAAACTAGTTCAGCTGCTAAACCAGCACAGAGCAGCTGGTGCAATGTGTGTGTGTGTGTGTGTGTGTGTGTGTGTGTGTGTGTGTGTGTGTGTGTGTGTGTGTGTGTGTGTGTGTGTGTGTGTGTGTGTGTGAGACATGATCAGAGACCAGCAGCCTCTAATAACAGAAGCTGGACTCACATCACACACACGTCATTTATATTTCATACAGCACACTGGAGGTTTCATGGCTCCATTTGGTTCCTCTTATAACAGAGACCTGACCCAGGACCCGGGTCTTGCTGGGCGTAGGCTCTGATCCCACAGGTATTGGAGAGCCCGGTCTGTGTCCGTCTCTGTATTCAGACATGTCTGAAGGCATTTACAGAAATCCTTTGAATAATAATCTGTGTCTGATGTGGTTTTTCTACAAGAAAAAGTTTTGGGGTTTTTTTTGGCTTCATCTTTTCAAACTCTTGTTGGAACCATTCATTGTTTGGAGCCTTTTGACCATCGAGGCGTTCAGCAATCCTTAAATCTTATATATAAATAAAGTTCGGTTATCAGCCACAGAGCAGTTTGGTTTCTGTTCCCTCACATGGGACAAACATGCTCAGAGAGAACAGATTTATTCCAGCCAGAGAGAAAACATCGGATCAAGAGTTTACAGGGTTATTATTATATTTTCCTATTACGGATTACCAGAGGTCCCCCCCCCCCTCAACCCGATCGGTCCGGATCGGGCCAGTCTCTTCAGATTCAGTGAAAGGAATACAATCTGCCCTACCAACAGAAATAAAAAACACAAACTGATCTGGAAACGTTGAATGAAAAGGTGAAACCAAACCAAACCAAACCACAATTATAACGATTGTAACTGGGTGTAAATATTGTAATTTCATATGATCATGTCACATGTATGAGAATGTCACTATTTATTATCTGCTCAATTTAACTAATGTATGTTTGCCAGTGATGATATTTTAAGACCTTGTTAAGCAGAAAAGCCTCAGCGGGGTCAGGGCTCGAAATCAGCCTTGGCTAGAAATCCTATAAAACATCGGTAACAACTTTTTTGGAACCTGAGAAATGAACTAATAAAAAAAATAAAAATTGAGGTGGTTACATGAGGCCTTTTTATTCTGATTATTCTGATTATTAGTGGAATATTAGGCTCCATGTAAACGCAGCTACTGACTGTCTGCAGTGTTCCTGCTGTGCAGAGCTTCATGTTATTACTTCAACGTGTCTTTTGTCCATCATTTCTCATTCGCTGATAATTATGTTGCTTTCACATTTAACCTGTAAGTGTGTTTGAAGTCTATATGTTATTCACAGTCATCTCTCTTTTATACCACTAACCTGTGGGTTATAAAGCTGGATTTCTATTGTATTACGTTTTTCCGACTTTGTTTTTATTTTTACCTTTTCCAGAAACCACACACACACACACACACACACACACACACACACACAAATATAAACTATAAACTTCTAATAAAAGTGTTTCCTGTCACTTGTTTGGCAATAAAGTGTTTTCTAACCTGAACCGGTCGCTTCAGTTGTAGGCAGCCGTTCTCTTTCTGTTAATAATTGGTATTGATATTCACACACACACACACACACACACACACACACACACACACACGTTGGTACCTCTGAACTTCTTCGGAGGATTCTCCAAATCTCCAGCAGCTGGTTCGACCACACAGCGGTCATCTACCAACCTGCAGACAGAAACCAGAGAAGAAGAAACGTCAGTCTGTCGGAGTCACAGAGAGAGACTAGAGGAGGAGGAGGAGGAGGAGGAGGAGGAGGAGTACTTTACCTGAGTATTTGCATTTATTGCTACTTTCTACTTCTACTCCTCCACATCTCAGAGGGAAATATTGTAATTTTTACTTCACTACATTTATCTGACATCTTTAGTTACTTTACAGATTCAGATTATTTAAACAAAATATAAATCAAATAATCAATTATAAATATAAAGTAATTACAATAAGCTCCACCTTAACGAGCTGCAACATTAAAGTGCATCAATAATTATAATCCAATAATATCATAAATGTTATTCTGCATAATGAGTACTTTTACTTTGGGTACTTTAGTGTATTTTGATGCTGATACTTTTGTACTTTTAAAGATTAGTAAGCTTTTGAATGCAGGAGGAGCAGAGATCACCTCTGCAGACATGATGATGGGCTGTGATAATTATCATAAAACTGAACTGAAACCAACGGCGGTCTGGGAGGAAATCAATCGACGAATTGATGGTTTGACTGGACGATAATGAGCCGGATGTGAACTTGAAGGGACTCTGCTTCTGTTTTCTGACACCTTTTCTCACCAGATGCTGTTTGCTCACAGCTGATCAGTGAACAAGATCAGGCTGAAGCTGCTGAGACAAAAACTGTGATCGGTAGCTCCGCCCACAGCCAATCAGAGCGCTCCACCTGTCAGCCGCGCTGATGACACGCAGCTCTGTTGGTCCTCACGTTCGCTCAGTTTAACCCCATCTACTGAACTTCACTGCAGTTATTATTGTCTTCATTTATATACATTTATATCATCTAGAAAATAATACATTATGATTGAATTGGTCGTCATGCTTTTCATAATAATGTTAGTATATAAGAAAGACATAAATAACCCAAAATCCACCTGTAATCTCTTTGACCTGATACTTAATGATGACTATTATGTTTTATTAAACATGTTATTTGTTCCAGCGTGTTTAAACTTAATAAATAATCTTTTATATCAAGTTCCGTCTGCACTATCTTTGATTGATTTTAAGAACAGCTGAATGTTTGTTTTTTTGTTTTTAACCCAAAAAATGCAGAGGAGTCGGGTGACTTCTCTCAGCCCTGAGTTCTGTCTGCAGGCTTCCTCACCCTTTAAAGGAAATAAAGAAACACAGAGTCTAACTTTAGTAAAATCACCAAAACATTTTACTTTTGTCTCAGAAATATTGTGTGAAACTTTAGGAGTGTGTGTGTGTGTGTGTGTGTGTGTCAGACTGCCAGAGGCCTCTGTCTCTATTGAGCCCCTCTGTTGACTAAACACTGACGGTAAGAGAGATTTACTCTAATGACCACACACACACACACACACACACACACTCACTTGGCCTCCTGCTGAATGTAGCTAATGTGTGTATGAATGGACAGGTAATCCTGCTCACTGCATGAAAAGAGAGATTTAACAGGTGTGTGTGTGTGTGTGTGTGTGTGTGCTGCTTTTGTTCCTTTGATCTGAACCTGAGCAGGAAAAGTAAAACCTGACGAGATGATCCACTGGACTTTTTTTGTGAAGAAGGTAACGTTTCACCATCTTCAATTTCACAATAAAAGTCTTGTTTTGTACGATGGATCTACAGACTGGGTGGAGCACCTTTCACGTACAAAATCAATCTTCTGTAATCATGCAGTTACTTCTGAATTGTATAAAGTCTTGTTTCATACATTTGAATGATTGAGACGAGTCTACAGATCAGCTGAGTCGTATGTTTTGCATTCTGGATCGGCCTGTAAACAAATCAGGTGGCTGGAAGTGACTGTGGGAAGCTGAAACCTCCAAATATTTAATGATCTGGCAAACATGCTGCTTTTATGACCTCTGTTCAAATAATTAAACCCAGAAGACAAACAAAGAGGAAAGACGGACCGACGTCGTCCAGGCTTATGTGGTTGTTTCTATCTATCAGGTTTCTTGATCCTTCATTAATCCTTGATGACTTTCCAACATGTCCTCACCTCATCCACACGTCTTCACAATCCCAAAATGCTCTTACTTTCCAAAAAATATATCCCTACAGTCCAAGAATGTCCTGTCCCACAAATGTCCCCACTTTTAAAAAATGTCCTCACTTTGCTTTCTCAAAATATCCCTACGTAACAAGAACGTCCTCATTTTCTAAAAACAATGTCCTGACTTTCCAACAATGTCCTCACAAACATAGAACTAACAGAACGCTCCACACAAACACACGGCCCAGCTAATTGCCCGGAGTCTGAGGGTCATTGACTTAATTGACCGTCATGTAAATCACAGAGCCTCAGTAAGTAAACACTACATATGGAAATGAGACCACGAGAGCAACGAGACGAACACAAAGCCTTTTTCTATGTGACGGGTTCTTTAACAAAACAACACTGTAGCGACACTCGCTGCTGTGGGCCCGTCAGCAGAGAAACACCACACACTGGGTTACGTTCAGGAGCCGTTCGGCCCGTTTATTTACAACTATGTACAATGTCTTTTCCGCTGACGCGGCCCTCTGGCCCAGCTCGGCTTCGTGCCTCTCCTTCCCGACCCCCCTCCTCAGGGCTGCCACTACTGATATAAGCACACACAGATTGATTAATGCCTTACACCTGTTTTCCCAGGGCTACCTGCCCTGAGCTCCTGAGCCACTCCTCCACTTCTCCCTCTCTGCAGCCAAGCTCCAACCACGCCCCACCACCACAAACACTTATCCAATATTAATTAGCGAGGTCGTTGAAACCCTTCGTTAAACCCCGCCACCCTTAGTTACCGTTACTACGCATGTCAAGATTAGCATTTTAGCTGTTTACAAAGATTTACGGCAGATTTACCATCAAAATTCTTAGTAATTTTTGAAGCAGTGTGTCTTTGATTTCACACTGAAGTAAACAAAAGCAGCTTTTCATTTTTAGTCGGTAGTAAACCGCTGATTTAACTGTCACTGTGGCTAGCTGGCTAATTAACGTTAGCTCCAAGAGTTGGTTGAAAACTCCGTCTCTGGTATTTCTTACTTTTACAAGAGAAAAGGTTTTGCAGATGAGGACTAACTGATGAGTTTAGCAAAGTTATCTCAGGTGAACTTCCCCAAATCCAATAAAGATCAGGAGAGAGCGGCTAACGTTAGCTTAAACTGTGATATCTTATCATCCAGGACCGGCTCCCACACGGTGGATGTTCCAGTCCTGAATGGGGCTTTTTCTAAGATAGCCTGTAACCCCACAAAATAATGTAGTTAGCTAATGATATGCTAACTATTAGTAATTACATCTACGTTATTACTGTAGGTAGTAAGCTAGTAGCCAGGCATGCTAACGTTAGCAGCACGTGTTTTTGGTTTTCTTCCTGTCTCCCATTTTCTATCATCACATCTTCGTCTCTTTCTTTGCTTTCAGTTTCTTTGTTTCCCTCTTCCCACTTTCCTCTTTCTTTATTTATTACTTCTTTTCTTTCTCCAGTTTGTCCTCATTTTCCTAAATGTCTTCACTTTCAAAAAATGTCCTAATTTTTCCTTCTATTCTCCCCGTTTTGTTCCCGTCTCCTGTTTTTTCTTCGCCTCTTTCTTTCCTTTTTCTGTTTAACCTTATTCATACGTCCCTCCCCTTCATCTCTTCCTGTCTTTCTTTCTTAAAATGTCAACTTTCCAAAAAAGTTCTTTTCTTTTTTCTCTTCTCTATCTTTTGTCTCGTGTTTTTCTTAATCATTTCCCTTCTTTCCACTTTTCTTCCCCTCTTCAGCTCCAGTCTGTCTGTCTGTCTTTCTTTCTTTTGAAGTCTGACCTTCGGGCCGCCCACAGAGTCGGCCATCACTAAAACAACAACAGCCAATCAGTTCTTTTGTCTGCCTGCCAGGTGTGTCCCAGGTGTGTGCGTGTCTTTCAGGACACCTTCTCTGCTGATTGCTCTATTCACACACTCAGGTATGTTGACTAACATGTTTTTTAGCTCTCTGACAGCTGACCTGGTTCTCACTGTTAAACCTGATTCACAGAAATCACATCATCAGGATTCACATCAGAGAATCTGTCAGACATCTTTAACTAGTTAGCTCCTGTTTCCTCTGACCGGTCTGGATATGTGTTGTTTTCATTTCATTCCAAATATGACTTGATGTACGAAAAGAAATTCCTATTTTATTTATGATTCTTGACCTTAGTGCAGTACTTTTTAAATGTTCTCTTACTGAGTTTATTGTTGAGCACCAAAACACTAAAGCAGATTCCTCGTATGTGGAAACCTTCTTGGCAATAAACCTGATTCTGATTCTGATCTGCTAAAAAACTACACGGCCGCTTGCAACGACCCATGTTTGGGTCTGACTGGACATTTCATCCAAAACAGAATAAAAAGAATTATAATAGCACTAATAACAACTTCCCTTCATTTTTTACAGAGTAAAGATATTAATTGTGGATAAAGAAAAAGAAAACCAGAGCGCCTGAGACCATCAGAGCTGTGACAAAATGTAACCGATGACACAAATCAGCAAATTATGGAAACTAATGATACCAAACTTTAGGGCGAATAAACATTCAGTAGTTGTGATTTGTTGCTGTCACATGTGACTCATTTCTACCTCCTCGCTCTAAAGGTTTTTATCTTTTCGGACTCCCTCCTCCTCCTCCTCCTCCTCCTCCTGCAGGTTAAACAGATTTGAATATGGATTTGAGTATCTGAGTGAGCGCAGGCGTTTTCCATCAGAGTCGGAGCTCCTTCAGGTTTCGTCTGAGAGTCACAGTCAGTTTCAGAGTTTCCTCCGCTGTTAACAACTGACAGCTCTGATCTGTTTCCAAATCTGATCTGAATCTTATCCAAAGATCAGCAGCAGAATAAGATTTATAACAAGTACAGGTGGACACAATAATATGAATACCTGTTAACTGTAATTCAGCCAGTCCTGAAATAAATAAAGCTTGTAACTGTCACCAAACGGCTGGTCCTGAGATAAATGTGAGGTTGATTAAAACACAACAGGAACACAAAATAAAACTGAGTCTCTTTTTCTGACTTTTCTTAATACTTTTACTTTTTAAAACCAGTGAAAATCCTACAAATTAAATAACTGGTGAAGGAAAAGTGGCTCTCTGGTTAAACTGCTCGTGGCCACGTGACGTTTTCAAATGTGAAAACGTGTTTATAGATTTAAAAAGAACACGTACGAATGTCTGTTTCTGGCTAATCCAGTGTCACACACACAGTCCTGCTCATTGATTTACAACCACCAGACACAGTTTTAAAGGTAGGAATGATCTGACAAACTTGTATCACCCAACAACAGCCAATAATATCATGTTGTTGTTTTTCGCAGCCGTTCTAGTCTTGTTTCCAGCTCCTTCATGTCTGTTGTGAAATGCACTGTGGGACAGCAAAGTCAATCAACTTACAGACTCAAAAATCTAAAACAATTAAACGAATAATCGACCGACAGAAGAATAATCGACCATAATTTTGCTGATTGATCATTTCAAATCAACTTTAACTTCGTCTCTGCTGGGAAGCAGATCAGAGATCTCACAGGACAAATCTTCCTGTGAAGTGAAGCTGGAGACACGAAATCTGAGCTGAAGAGACGAGTGAGACGGTTTTATTAATCTGCTGCTCGTCTTCAGTCCTCCCTCAGCAGCTCAGAGTGGAGACCAGAGACGTGAGCGTCCTGTTTGAATCCTGTTTGTGTGGTTGATGCAGCAGAATTTGACTGTAGGGAAACCAGCAGGTTCCTCCTCTCTCTCTCTCTCTCTCTCTCTCTCTCTCTGTAGGTCTCTCGCCCGCCCTGCCTCTCTCACCTGGCAGGTACAGAACTCCCTGATGTCTGTCAGCACTCACTGAGAGTTGAAGGCAACTTCTCAGTCAAAATGTTCACTACGTGGCCAAAAGTGTGTGGACAGCTGAACATAAGTGACACTGTTCATTAACGTGCAGCTCTAACAGCCTCCAGTCTTTCCTCCAGATGTTGAACCTGCTGCAGGGGTTTGATCCCCTCAGTGAGGTCCAGCACAGATGCTGGGTGATCAGGTCTGGCTCTCAGGTGTTGGACGGGGTTGAGGTTACGACACCAAACTGGGAAGAGCATTTCTGTATGGAGCTGGTTTTGTGCTCAGGGACATGTTGTCATGTTGAAACAGGAAAGGGACAAACACAAACTGTTGGCACAAAGCTGGAGAAACAGTGTCCACACACTTTTGGCCATATTATAGTGTAAAACTTCTTTCTGGACATTACAGTCAAATATCTGCAGTCAGAGAAACAAACGAGAGCAGAAAAAACAGGCGAAATGAAGAGAAAAAGAAGCTTTTAGAAATCTCACACTGAAACATCTGGATAAAATCTGAAGACCAGACGAGTAAATGTGGATAAAACCGTCGATCAGTCAGACTGACAGACGCAGACTCCTCACTGCTTCAGCTTTAATGACTTCAGGTGGGTCGGGTTCTTTTCGTTTACACTTTACTTTACATGGACAGATTCAGAGGAACTGAAGTGTCAGACGAGTGTAGACGTTGACCCATAGGTGGCGCTAGAGGAAAAGTGAGAGTTTCATATCGATCCGTCCAATAGTTGGAGGTTATTTCACTCTAAACCGTCGTGTTGACGTGAGCTGACCTCCCCTCCCTCACAGCTGTTAGCATGTGACGCTAGTGTGGCTAAAACTGGTGAGCGATTGTTTTTCTTGGTACTATTCAGATCGATGGGAGCCGGCGAACGTCAACATGTGAAGCTGTAAAAGGTCAAGATCGACACACACACGAATGGGCGTAAGACCACTGTACAGGAAACACACACACACACACACACACACACACTGGCACAGTGTAAATCTCTCTTGGACACACTTGGTACCACTTCCTTTTCCTGCCATACAAGCAGACACAGCTGCCACTCTCTCTCTCTGTGTGTTAAAGTGTTCTCGATAGAACGTCAGAAGTTCATGAACTCTCTGGAGAACATCGGGGAATGTTACAGGTCCATCACTTCTCTGCTGAACGCATTTATATTTCTTTGCTTCAGATTCTCACTGACGAGTCAAACAGACTTCAGACTGTAAAAAACCAAACAGCAGAAATAAAGGACGGACGTCTTCAGTGATGTTTGTCTCCACTCTTGGAAAGTCATGGAAAAAGGGGATGACATTTCCAGACCAATTTCAAGACCAGATTGTTTACTGTGTTTCTATTGTAACATCTCCTTTTGGATAAAGACAGGGATTACACACCTTCAAAATAAGACAATAACACAGCTGCACAGGAGAGGACAGTTTACAAAAAGACAGAACTTTAAAATATTTTAGACGACGTCGTTTGAGAAAGGAGAGAATAAAACAGTTTTATTGGAGTCCAAAAAGTGTCTGAGCCTCAAGCTTCTGAGTGGGTGTTTCCCACAGCAACGGCTGACTGACACCTGACCACCGGCGTTGAAAGTGAAGAGGCAGACAGGAAATGGGGGGTGGGGGAGAGAGAGAGGGGCATGACATGCAGCGAATGTCGCCGGCTGGAGATGAACCAGCGAGGTTGTGGTTATACGGCATGAGCTGTAACCGTTCGGCTGCCAAGGCGCTCCGTGACGGGTATTTTATTTCAACAAGTCCTCCGACCTCAACGACAGAACAGGTAGTTTGCCAATGACTCCCAAAACGACATATATAGGCGTACCGGGCCTTTGTTGTCATGGTAACAACACGTGGTTAACGTTGTGAAGCGGTCACAGTTTGGTTATGTTTAGGAAAAGATCTTGGTTTGGGTTAAAATAAGTACGTTAGTAAGTTAAAATAAGTCAAGGTTAATGTTTGGCTTCACGCGGGACACCACGGTCTCCTGGGTCAAAGCCCCGCGCTGTCCGACGCATCCATCCACCCCGACCTCCTCGCTGTGTGGACTTGGGCCACCTAACAATAAACGTAAATGTGGCTCGTAATAAGCTGCTGCACAGACGACCTGTACGGCCGTATTTTTGGGGAGGACAGTCTCGTTTTGTACTATTTAGTTTCCCCACTCTCACAGAGACAGGAGGTGAGGTTTCTCCTTCTCCAGCTGGGCTTTTCATGGACCAAACGATTAAACTAAATAGCAGATGTATTCAGCAGAATAGCTGTTAGTTGTTTCCCTGTTGTGAACCGTGTGGATCCCACCAGAACATCTTTTTCTCAGAAACGTTACTGAAGCTTTGAACAAAAACCGTAAACAGGATCAGCTCACCTGAACTGTCACAAACTAAACAGGTGTGGCAGCAGTGGAACACTTCTCATTTCACAATAGAAGCCAAATTTCCAGAATTTCGCCAAAATAAAAGAAACTGGCAAAACTGTCATTAAAATGAGGAACTCTGATCAAAGAATAAGTCAACGGGTCTGTGCTGTAGGTCCGACACTCAGCCTGAACAGGGACAAACACAATCTGCATGGACAGTACCATCAAACAGAATAATCTGCTGTACATCAACACAGTGAGTCCCTGCAGGTAAACAGCAGGAACATGCATTTAGGCCACACAGTCAGCTGCAGTCGAGTTGTAGTACAGTTCAGAGTGTTACTGTACAAATATCACACACAGCAGTATCTCACCGACACACTGTGGAGAAAACGCGATAAGGTGACCATAAACCTGCTGAGTGCTGCGAACACACAGCAACACCTGAGCCACAGCGGCTCCAAGGTTTCATTTCATTTTAAACTTCATTTAGATTTAATTTGGACAGAAAAAGGTTCAGAGGCGTGTGCTCAACTATTACCGGGGAGTTAAAAAAAGAATATTTATATATATTTATTTCATGTCTGTGACATATTGTACAGATAGACACTGAAACTGAAACTCAAAGGTGTGATGTTGCCGTTTGATGTCGATATGACTCTCAACTGATCATTTTCACCGTCTGTTTTTGAGTCACGCAGAAAAAGGTTTAAAGGCGACACTCTGAGCTTACGTCTATGCAGCGTAATTATACAGTACAGGGGGTGGACACAATAATGTGAACACCTGTACAATATGAAGCAATCCAGTTCAACACATTTTGTTAATGTCTCTTCCTTTCTTAAATCCAGAGCCGAGTTTCTGGATAATTATCAGTTTCCATTTAGATTTGTTGTGGACATTCCTGCTCTCCAGAGGATGACCCCGTCAGATTATACTGACCCCATGACCTTCCCTCTAGCGCCACCTCCAGGACAAACTTTACACTTTTAGCTCTGCTGCTGGTGAGACTGAGAGCAGATAAACCATCAGGATGATGTTTGATCTGTCCAACAGGTTACTGTAGTGACTGTAATGAACACTGCAGCCTGTAGGGGGCGCTATAACAGGACTGAGTGTTAACTGCTAATAACTGCAACAAGCTGAATATAAATAAATATATAGTAAATGAACTTTTACAGTTTAAAGTGAAGCTTTACAGGCATCAACCTGCTTGTTGAAGAGGCAGAGAGACGTGTTGGGTCAGGCAGAGAGTGAGTGTGTGTGTGTGTGTGTGTGTGTGTGTGTGTGTGTGTGTGTGTGTGTGTGTGTGTGTTCCCCAGCTCCCACTGATGTAAAGATTCCAGGACTTATCCCTGACTTTTCCATAACTTGTAAGGCACGACCTGTTAGCTCTCTACAGAGCGCTGACTGGTTCACACTCAAGACTTCACTTACGCAAAAATATAAAAGTATTAACAGCAAAATGTACTTCAAGTATTACAGTGAAAGTACTCGTTGGGCAGGTCTCTTCCAGAGTTATATTATTATATATCTCATTACTGATGCTTTAACATGTAAGCAGCATTTATAAGGAGGTGGAGCTCCTGTGAAACACTTTATTATAGTTGAATCTGCAGCTCAAACTGATCACGTTTCATTTGTTAAATCTTAAATCAGTAAAGTAACTGCAGCTGTCCGACACATGTGGTGCAGTAGAAGTAGAAAGTAGCCTAACATGGAAGTACTAAAGTGCAGTACTTTGCGTGAATGTACTTTGTAAACACGTGCACGTGCAGAACAGTGCGGGGCCAGCGGACTCACCCCAGGGTGCTGATGAAGCCGTTGACTGACCCCTCAGCGTACAGGGACACGATATCCCCGATGTGCAGGAAACTGGAGGCAGAGTCAGACATCCTGCAGCTGGTTCAGGCTCCTCCAACAGCGAGAACAAACTCCAGGTGGAGAAGGAGGAACCTTCACCTCCTCTCTCTCTCTGTGACAAACTTCAGCAACAGTAAAGAAACAGCTTCTTCCTCTCATGCAGCAGCTGGAGTCCGGACAGCAGGTCAGAAAAGGCTCCTCACATTCAGCCCGCAGACTGTCTGTCTTCACTCAGTCACTGCCGGGTTCTGCATGTCGGCAAACTGGAAAAACCTCCGAACAAGTTCGCAGAAGATTAAAAACAAAGAGCGCAAAAGTCTCAGAAGCAGCAGATTGTTCCTGGAGACTGCAGCGCGTCCGGAAATATCACCAAGCGTTATTATCCTCAGTGTGTGTGTGTGTGTGTCCAGGAGGGTAAAGTGTGCAGAGACACGACACTGCTCTGTTCCCTCCCTCCTCCGCGCGCTGTCAGTGTGTGTGGGGGCGTGCACGTGCGCGCTCACGCCTCAAGACTCCGGCATTAAAAACCAGGAAGTGAGTGGAGGTGTTGATAAGGCAGACAGACAGCTTCAAGTAAAACTGCTGCGCACACACACACACACACATAAGTATGCAACTTGGGCGTGACATTAAGGGAGCATGCGCGCGCACACACGACACGACCCCCCCCCCCCCACACACACACACACACAATTATCCAAAACAAACAAGTTAAGTGACATATTTCTTATTTATAAGTTCTTTAACTTTATTCTTGACCTCGAACACAGAAGTTTGACAAAAACAAAAATCCTCCCTCAACGTCCACTTACTTGTTTTTTTCCCCAGAGCTTTTAACCACAGCCTTCATCAGCAGGTGGAGCGTAGAGCTGCAACTCACGATTATTTTCTCACTTTAACTCTTTTTTTTCTTGTTCAACTAATCGTTGCAGCTCTAGTGGAGTTTGCTGCTTTTTTTCCGGAGCTTTCAACCACATCTCATCAGGGAGACCCGGCCCAAGTTTGCATCACAGAACTAAATATACATATTACTGAATAATAAATACGTGATGATAGTTTTTGATCCTCAGCAGCTGTGAAGTTAAAGGTAAGCTATGCAGTCTTTGACCACTAGTAGCGCTGTGGAGCGATGTTTTTATGAGCGGGTCCCCACTTTGTTTGTATCATGCATGAGCACGCTGTTCCACTGATGGACAGTTGGTGGACTATTTAATATCTTTAAATTGATGCAAGGTTTTATTTCAAGAACACCATTTTGGGTAGAGGACATTCAGAGCAGCTGCTGAATCTAAACTGCAGTCAGAAGTTTTTTAGTTTAAGTGTGAAACTGTGAATCTATCAGTCTGATTACTTATTTTTACTCACTTCAAAGTCAAGTTTCACCAAAACTGTGGCTTCATTTTTCACCAAAATACAAACTCCTCGTCATCATGTCTCCAAGATGAGAAGTGGCATTTTTCAAAGATACTGAATGTGGAAGTTTGTGGTTTTTTCTTCAGAAACCGCAATTTTCTGCGAGAACACAGAAACACAGGTTTTTTACACACTCGTGTAGACCGTGTGTGTGTGTGTGTGTGTGTGAAGTCATGCTGACTGGACTTCCTGTTTTAGCTGTTAAAGCAGCAGGCTGATACACTGTCTGATACTCTGACTGTGTTCCAGAAAACACACAACAGACACCAGCAGAAGAACCAGCTCCATGATCCGTCTCACACACACACACACACACAACAGAAAGACCAAATCGACTGACAGCGGTGTCTTCAGTTTGTTCTGTGATCGAACACGTGTCGGTTGTCCTCTTCTCTCTCAGTTACGCCCTGATTCTGAGAAGTCCTCTCACAGAAGGAAAACAGGATGACAAACACATTTACAGCACAGCCAAAACAAACCAAATACTCGTTCCTGATTGGCTGGCAGGTGTCTGCTAAAATCATATTACAAGACACCTCAAACACTTGCCCCGTTCCAGATCACTGCCCACATCTCTGACGGCTTCAGAGATTCAAATCAGTCTGGTCGGTCCAATAACGCAGGCCTGTGCCCAGTCCCTGCAGCACCATGCAGGTCACATGACAAAGGATGAATTAGAAAACATTTTAAACAATATGGATTTTACAGCTAAATGCAAGAAGCAACCTGAGTTTATATTTGCACTCTTTCCTACTTTGCACTGCAACTGCTGCACTACAGTTTCCCTCTGGATGAATAAAGTTCTGTCTTACCGTATTTGATGTTAATATTACATCTTAAAATACACTGAGTGTGTGCACTACTTAATGTCAATATAACTTAAACAAGGTCACACAGGCCAGGCCTGGTGCACAGACTGTATATAAAGATGGCCGACGCGTCTCCTCTTCCTCCCACTGTAATAAATGAAGCCAAAATATCCCGGATACTGGAGCTGCCATCTTGCGTTGGTGACGTCATTTGGAGCCAGAGTCTGTGCAGTAGTGATCGAGGTCCCGCCCATACACCCGCCTGAACCAATCACAGCACACCAGTTGTCAATCATGACACCACACCCCCTTTTTATAGCATCAAATAGCAAATGAAAACCAAACTGATCAGAAAAACAAACACTTGTACAAACATCAGCGTGATAAGAACTACCTAAAATCACAGAAACCATCTTTGGGAACATTTTATTTGACGTGTACTTTGATTTTTCAGTTTGGCCCATGTCCCATCCGCTAACATGGAGGGGGTGGGGCTTATGACCTATACTGCAGCCAGCCACCAGGGGGCGATCCAGATGTTTTGGCTTCACTTGTGGGGAGCTGTCATGTCGCCCATCTTTATATACAGTCTGTGGTCTGGTGTTGTACTTGTTAACAGATGTTTTCACCAGCTGGAGGAACAATCAACCAATCAGAGCTTTGTAGGACTAAGAAACAGGATGTCATCTTTCTACAGAGCTAGCTCGCTACCTAGCATTACGTCCATAAGAAATAAACAGAAAACGGCTAACATAAAGATGTAGGATCAAATAATGAAGTGAAATTAAATAGCAGTTCAGTCTGATTAACATTTAACTACATATTCCTGTTTTTGTTTGAACCTCGATGATGAAGGTGAACAGAAACGCAGCTTCATGCCAGTTTGCACATTTTCACACATTTTACTCAGTAAAGAGGAGCGAGTGTGGACACCAATACAGCATTAACACAGTGTTAACGCTGATTAGTAGTCCACTCGCTGCACATGTCCTGTTCATTAAGAGATTTATAATATGAGTAGTGTGTGTGTGTGTGTGTGTGTGGTATCCATGGTGACAGCGGGCAGTCAGGGTTTCCGTGGTCTCCGTGGCGATGGAGAGAACACGCCACAGCACGTTTGTTTCAGGGGAGGTGTAAAACTTCCGCTGGGTGCAAGGAACAAATCTAGATGTGTGTGTGTGTGTGTGACATTCAACCACACTGATATATTGTCGGCCTCTGTTCTGCTTTAAAACCTGCTAAACTCAGTGAAAGAAAAGTACGGCTGTTTCAGAGTGGAAAAAAGTTTGCCGCCTATTTCGTACCTCATGTCTTCTTGTTGTTTACAGCAGGGACACAATAATAATTATGGTCAATAAATATATGAATAAGTCATGTTTTGGTTAAGAGATGTGACTTACTGGCTGCAGACGTCCCTCCACATTATGTTAAAGTTTTGACAGTAATTTCCTGCCATTCGTGGCTCGTTCATTTGCAAAAGTCAGCAAACAGGGAGCAAGTGGTGGAATGTAAATAAGTACATTTACTCAAATACAAACTATTATCAACTAATAAATGCAGGGAGCAGCTAACATCAGGACCACAGATACCCCAACATCCACTAAAAGGCCTTGAAGCTAGCATAATATTAGCAGGTTTAAGCTACAGGCGATCCAGCAGCTAACAAAAATATCATTACTGGCAATCCAAAAGTAGCTGATTGGACATGAACCGACCATAACATTAACAGAGCTAATCTATTGGCTATCCAACTAGCTAACAGGATACATAGCTATGGTAACATTAGCAGGGTAAGCTAACAGCAGTCAAACTTTAGCCAACAGAAGACAGATTAAACATAACATAGCAGGCTAACAGCAGCTAACAGGACACAAAGCTAATTACATTACATTAGCGAGGCTAAGCTTCCATTGATCCAACAGTAGCTAACAGCACACAAAGCTAACACAACACAAGGCTTCACGCATTACTAGCGTTGTAGTCACACCAGATAAATGGAAATTAAGCCTAAACTAGCTGAACAATTGGCTCCCTTTTAGCTGAATAAGCTATATCGGTAATCCAGTAGCTAACAGGAAGCAACGCTAACGGAACATTTGAAGGGCTTAGCTACTGGGAATCTATCAGCTAACAGGAAACTAAACTAACGTTAATATTTCTGAGAATCTGTGGGGTTTGAAGTGGAGTTAACGTTGTACTGTTAAACACATACTACAAGGTCCACAGACCTGAAGGTATAGCCTAAAGGAAAAACAATATTTAGACCATAATATAGGGAGATAAAATATTAAAAAAGTAAAACTGAACAGTTAATGAATACAGTTTTACAGAGTTCTTGCGTGAGTTCTGTTTGGGGGGAATGTTGACTTATTTAAAATTAAATTTTATTGAATTTATTTGTCATGAACAAGAATTCATCTTTAACCAGAGAAAAGAAGAAATGCTTAAATATAGCTTCATGACCGTAGTGTTTATAATCCTGCCTACGGCCATTACCGGTTATTGGAGTGTCTGTAAAAGGCAATTTAAGACTACTTTTCTTATCTAGTCCTCTCTCCTCCTCTGAGCCTTTCCTTTGTCTCACTTTGTGTACACAGATATCAGGATACTTATTTTAAGACTTGAAGCTCATGTCACTAAATTTCAGGGGATCAGGCTGAAGGGAGTTCATGTTTCTCTGACTGTACATCACGTGGTTATGTGTGTGTGTGTGTGTGTGTGACATACTTGTGTCTACCTTTTGAAGTGATGTGGGCCGGACGCTCGGAGGACGCAGGGATGGACAGATTTAGAAAAAGACAGCTGTCTAAATAGGGAGAAGATCTAAAAAAAAAAAAAAGAAGAAGAGGCGAGATTTTCCATCTGAACTTGAAAACACAAACTTCTCTGGAGGTTTCAGACCCGTACGAGGTCGGCTAACTGGAACGAAGAGGGGGAGAAAAGCAGTGGGATTTATCATTAAATAGACGATAAGTTGTCAGAGAGATGAAAGTAAAAGAAAGCAGCAAAGATTTTAGAAATGCCAAGGTCATCAGTCTAAAACTGCTACTTTTCGTTTTGGCGGGTAAAAATAGTTTGTACCATTTGGGCGGTTTCCCCTGATGAAAACTGAGGTTACACATCAATAATTCATCGACATATAAATGTGACTTCAGCTCATTACAACCCGACTGAAACTTTTTTCTTATTTAAATTATTATTTGGTCTCTCTGTGATAAAACCTTGTAAAAAGTATCTGTTGATATAAGTGAAGTCCTTTTATGTTTTCTGTAAACTTTTCCAAAATACTGTTTGAACATGATTTTTAATTATTGTAAACGTGATTCGAGAGTCACGTTCTAGTGAGGAGGTTCTGAGCACCACACACATCTTAATCTCGGCAAGAGAGCACATAAATTAAGCAATGTGGTCATTTTAAGTTTTCTGTGTGGAATATTTTGCAGTTCTGTCTGCCGCTGCATCGTTCTGTCTTTTAACTAATTTTTTATTTGTTTTTGAAAGGCTTGGTACATGGCATACACATAGTATTGTTTCCAGAATACAGGAACACTTGGCACATTTTGTACTTTACATTATGGAGGCAGACTCCCGCAGATAAATCCAGAAAAAGTAAACAAATTAATGAAGAAATCCTGAAGGAGAAAACAACAACAAAGGGAAAACATGTCATACATATATCTTGAGTCACAGAGAAGACTGATATCTATTTAAACCTATCCTCCATTTTAACATAAGGCCAGAACCGGGTCCCACTAACCCATTCAGTTCAAGAACCTTTGTTTTCTTCCACTGTCTTAAAATAACTCGACAGACTGTTATTACACCCACACTAATAGAAAATGCATGCTTGGATATGTTTGGGATTTGGGACCGATCCCCCAGCAAACATAACTTTGGACTTAAAGGGATTTCTGAACCGACCAACTACTTCAAATTTAACAAAACACCTGGATCCAAAGTGGTCTGAACAAACTACATTCCCATATACAGTGTAGGAAAGTTCCTATTTTAGTTTTACATTTCCAACACAAATCATTGTGTGGAGTCTCACTGGTATGGAGGACCGGAACTGCCATAATCAAAAATAAATGAATAAATGGCTCAGTAAATAAATGAATATGCCATTAATTGCACCAAAAATAATATTAACAATAAATGTAGGCATGAATTAATTGATAAAATGTGAAATAAATTGATATTTCTGTATTTTTTTTCCTTTGCATTCCTTTTTACATTTCTGCTTCATTATGTAAATGAGGGGGGGCTGTCTTTCAGTGTGTCATGGGTTGTGGTTTTCTGCTGAACTGGGCTACTTTTGACTCCAGATCAGCACTTGCACACATGGACATGGGACATGACATGTTGCACACCCACACACACTTTGTTTCTCAATTTATTTCACATTTTATCAATTAATTAATGCCTACATTTATTTTTAATATTATTTTTGGTGCATTAAATGGCATATTCATTTATTTATTGAGCCATTTATTCATTTATTTTTGATTATGGCAGTTCCGGTCCTCCATACACTGGTGTGTTATATTGTGCAATGACAATAAAGTTGAATCTAATCTAATCTAATCTAAACTGTGGCTGTGTCATTCTTGATGCTCCCACCAGATGTCGCTAGAGTGAGAAATTCAAATTGTGAGAAAACAAATCGTACACAAGGACGCTTCAAAAATATGTGAGAGGATATCAGGATGTGTTTAATAGACAGGTCTCTCAATCACAGTCAGTCGTGGCAGTTGTGAGCTGAACATCCACCTCATCTCCACCCAGGCTCCGCCCCTCAATGACCAAATTAGGTGGGTGAAGACAGAGACTACAGACGGGTGTTTTGTCAGAGGATGGAGTTTGAGAGGACCGAGCTGGAAGTGGACGTAACTTGCATGTGAATTTGGGTTAAATCCCACGTGAACAGACCAGATTGTGTGTTTTTTATTTTTTAGGTCGTCGTTGAGCTGCAGGGTGATGATTCGCTCCAAACCAAACATGACTGTCGGCTCGGGGAGATTTAGATTGGATTTAAGAGAAAGGAGGAATTTCACGCTCTGTTGTTTCACACCAACATTTTCCACCGACTCTCTCCTATATAAGGTGTGTGTGTGTGTGTGTGTGTGTCCACTGACCCGTGCTGCCCTCCATGTCTTTCCACTGGAGAGACTGACAACCTTATATAGAGCTGCAGGAGCAAAGTGGACTGAGCAGGACCATATCCAGCCGGTCCACTCACCTGACTGGCTGATGAATGGAGGTGGTGACTGTGAGGAGCTGCAACACCTGTAACCTGTCAATCAAAACAATCCTGATTGTTGTGACAAAATATTAAATAAATGCAGCTGTGAAAGAGCAATTACAAGCCGCTTTGCAGTGTTTTGGTGTCCGATGTCAAACTGGACTCTCTTGCTGCCTTCAAAAGGAACTCGTGAGCTCGTGGTTACGACACGGGAAGTTGTATACACGATACGCTCGGCGTTCAAGTGGTAGGTCGTGAGAACGCTGCTGCCAGGCAACGGCCACATGGACGCCAAATGACTCCTCGTTGTTCTCTTGACGTTCGTCGCTTCTTTCAAAGAAGGAAGCTAAAAAGCACATTAGCTTAACGTTACTGTCGGCGTCTAGAAGTCATCCAGGCTAACAATTTAGCAAGCTAGCGAGCGGGTAACGTAAAGCAGGAAATGCAAAGGCAAAATGAAAAGATGAGGCTAAGAAAAACAATATATAATACAATATTACAATATATTAACTTCACATCCACTGAAAAATGAAATTCCACGTCACAACTCGTGAACTCAGAGCTTTCAGAAAACTTCCACTTCCGAGGTCGTGAATAACACAAGAGGGGGGCGTTCATATGGACTCTTCTCATAAAAACACGACCCCATTTGAAGGCACCATCTGTCTCAGCAGTACCTGAAGCAACACGCCCCCACCAGCTGTTTTTAACACAGGGCCTTTTTTGGTCTGAATGCCCACTAACACCGTTCCCCAGTCTTGATTTAGTGATTTAAAAAAATGCCTTTTCCTCAGTTTCCTTCCTCTGTGGCCTGACAAAGGACATTTTTAGAAAGTTTGAGAGACAGCTTTTCTCTTCTTGGATCTTTACGACTAGTGAGGCAAAAAATATAGTTTGTCCTGAGAGTGACGCAAGAGGAAAGACCAGATTGTTACCTGAATAAAAAGACTTTATTCTCTGTACGGTGGACATCATATGACATCTCAGACTCTCAGCTCTACCCTGTAAGGCTGGATTCGACTTTCATCAGTCTGTGCTGGACTGAGCTCTACTACATCACTAAAGTCTGCTGTAGATTTAACCCAATTGACTTCGCCCCAGCAGGTAAAAAGTCAACCTGAAATAAAAGGTTAATTACAGTGAATGTCTTGTGTTTTAATGTCTTCGCTCTGATAGGTCGGCCAACACTGACAGGTGACTCGGGCAGGTAGCTGCACGTCCTGAACAGCTGCCAGACGACAAGCGCTCACTTGTGTGTGTGAGACAGCGGTGTGTTCGCTGTGTGTAATGCCGACAAGAGTTAAAAGCATTAATGATATTAAGGTTAATCTCCTGGAGGCTCCTGGAAATCCGTTTTCTGCTGCTTCACAAGGTTTTGGGGGGGTGTGGTGGAGGCAGTTTACACAGTAACCCAGGAGTCCTGCTCTTCATCCTCTCTGCAGCTCCTCATCCTCCCTGCAGCTCCTCCTAAGGACAGATGGATTTAAACTGTATCGGCCCAAATATGAGACGATATTTTATAGTGGAGCTGTTTACATATTCACAATAACACAGCAGATGTTGAGTTGTTTGTAGCCTTAATGTTTTTTTAAATCTTTTTATCAACGGTGGAAGAAGTACTCAGATCTTTAGTTGTCAGATAAATGTAGTGCAGTAAAAAGTACAATATTTGCCTCTGAGATATAGTGGTAGTAAAGTACAAGTACCTTAAAACTGTGAAAACTTGCTAGCGTAGCAACATTAAGGCTACAAACAACCACTCAAAGATCCAGAGACATTCACAGAGAACATCTGCTGTGTTACTGTGAATATGTAAACGACCCCACTATAAAATATTGTCTTATATTTGGACCGATAGTTTATATATCATTACAGTACTTGAGTAAATGTACTTAGTTACTTTCCACCGCTGCATTCTACCTGTGAAGGTCAAAACTTTAATGTTTCAAAGTCTTTAGAGAGTGAAACCAGGTGCATCATGGGAGAACACCTTATGATCTGTGAAACTTAGTGACACACACACACACACTGTCTGATGTCAGTGTTTGCCAAATGGGTGGTGTGAGTGTGTGTGTGTGTGTGTTGAGACCTGATAGCATCCTGATAACGTGACCTTTGTAAATCCTGAAGCTGAAGATTTGATTGGCTGCCAGTTGGTTTTTGTTCTGTGTTTCAGGCATTTTTTCGCACCAAATTTTGTGCTTGAAATTCTTCAAAGGTCAAAGGTCGACAAGACCAAAAAATATGTCTGATTGTGTGAGATTAAAGAAAAACTTGGGTTATAATAAAACTCTACTCACGACATTTATATTCATCAGCTGGATGCAGAATGAAGCAGAACTCCAGGATCATTTTAAAGCTGCTTTCCTGCTCTGAACATCAGAAAACAAAGATTCAGATTCACAAAACAACCTGGCAGCTCTGTAACTGTAAGCTGCTTATTGTATCAGTAATGTAAGAAGTGAAGGTGAATCTGCTGGTGAGTCCTTCAGCCAGTTTCACTAACATGGAGCGATATCGACCTCCAGTGGTAACAAGTGGAACAGCAGGTGTGTGAGTGTACAGATCAGTGACCAGTGGAATAAAGTATCTAGTAATATAAATATTAACACTAAAATGTAGTATTGTTAAATATTACTCAAATGTTTTCCTCAGTATCACAAATTTAATTTCTGTCCTTAGAAATCTTAAATACACTAAATATATAAAAACTCTTCATCATCCTTCATACAACACTTTCAGGTAAGATTTCCTTTGGACGCTGCACAAAATAACACAGCAGATGGATCAGTCTGTTGTTATTTTATATTTTTCTAATAGTCAACAAATCCCATGTTCAGACCCAAACCAACAACATGTCAGTCTCACTTCCTGTCTGTGGCTCTCAGCTCTGAGCCCATTGGTTCCTGCTGAAGACGTACATCTTTAAAAACACCTCACAGATATATAGTTTCATGTTTCAAACAGCTGCTCGCTGTAATTTTTATCAAACAAACAGGAGGAAATAGTGCATTTGTTGGGGACTATTTTCAGAAGCGGATGAATCCACATTTGATGCTCAGCAGCAGGACGGTGTGTGTGGGATTGAGTCCAAATAAACTACAGTGTGTGTCTTCATGGTACATTGAAATACACACACAATACTTGTTAGTTGATACAGGGTTTGTACAGCTTTTTAAGAGTACAATTCAAGCACTTTTCAAGGAGTATATCAAAATTCAAGCATATTTTCCAAACTTTGTACGAACCCTGTAGAAGAAAGTGAAGATCAGCCAGAATCTGTTCTCACCCTGCAAAAATGTTCTCACTGTGAAGCTGGTTCAAGTTGTTCTCACAAAACACACACACACACACACATGTACACACACAAACACACACGCACACACACACATGTACACACACAAACACACACGCACACACAGCAAAGTGGATTCATCAGTATTCGAGTCAGATGTGTTTCTTTCAGTGAACTCAGCTGGCTGTGGTTCCCAGTAAAACCACCACCAGGGGGCAGCAGAACTGAGCGTGTGTTTAAATGTGTGTGTATGTGTGTGTGTGTGTGTGTGTGTGTGAGAGAGTGAGTGAGTGAGTGAGTGAGTGAGTGAGAGAGAGAGAGAGAGAGAAAAAGTGCATGCATTATCGTGCAGACAAATGTGTGTATTTGTGTGTGTGCCAACCTTGTTTGTATGCTTGTGTTTGTAGGCCTGTCCGTTTGTGTGTGTGTGTGTGTGTGTGTGTGTGTGTGTGTGTGTGTCCTGACAAAAGCTCCATCCAGCCATACTGCAGAGGGCTGCTGGTTCCCAGAGACCCTCAGAGCTCCAGGACACCCAGTCTCTCAGCTGCCTCCATCCCAGACACAGCAGCCCCGACACGGACACAGACCTTCACCCTGCCCCCCCCCCCTCCTCCTGGAGCTCCGACACCTGTTTGGATTACTAATGGATGGGAAAAACAGAGTCGAGTTTTAAAGTGGGAAACTTGGGAGTATTGGGAGTTTAAAGAGACAAGCCTGAGAAGAGAAGAGAAGAGAAGAGAAGAGAAGAGAAGAGAAGGTGAAAACAGAGGAGACCTTCATCTTGTCTGGACTACAAACTTATTAAAAATCCAGTGGACGTCTTGATTGTTTCTTCATCATTTAGAAACTTTCTGAAACTTTGGTAGATGTCGAGTAAACAGCTGCCAACTTCGGGGTAATTCAACCAAATTGTTTCCTGGAATTGTCTTTTCGTCAGGAACTCTGAACTAGATCAGCTAGATCACCATCTTACTGAGAGGTTTTGGAAAC